>VDFB02219230.1:94232-124467 GCA_007258455.2 Sequoia sempervirens
TGGTGTTGATTTGATCTTGGATGGTTCTAGCATAAGCATTGATTTGTGCTTGCAAACGAGCCTGTTCATTGATTTAAGGTGGTGGAGGTGGGGGGTTACGAGGTGGAGTGGGCGGAGGTGGAGGTGAAGGTGTTGGATATGGATGGTGGAGGGTGGATTGCGAATATTATTGAATGGATCATGCTTGATCTTTAAGATATGGTGGTACATTAGATTTGTAATTTCAAGATGTAAGATACATGTTTTAGGAAATACCAAGTTAAACCATTCAATATAAATGGCCTTAAATAATTGAATACAAATGATAAAATTATATGTAAGCCTCATTTATATGTCTAAGGCACATGCTATTTGAATGAAAATACAATTAACTATTGATATTGTATAATCTTACAGGATCTTATTATTGTTAAATTTGGTTGGGCCTTAGGCAACTTTGATCACCAAATTTTAAGAACTTCTTTGATCCCCTTAAGAAATTTCATATTGGAACCCTTAAGAAAATCCCGGTCACGATTTAGGGGTGACGGGATGAAACTAAGGGATTTACGTATAGTGAGGTCCTAGGAGAAAATGGCATGGCTCAAGTGAATAAAATTTGGTGAAATTTCCCAAGGCAACCAAATTTCATTAAGAGCCTTTAAAGAAAAAATGATGGCTTTAGGGTTTAGGGTTTAGACTTTTGAGTTTAGGGTTTAGGGTAATAGGATATCTTAAGGGGATCTACATGTAGTAAGATCCTAGGACAATATTACATGGCATAAGGGAATGAAATTTTGTGGAGTTTCCTAAGGCAACCAAATATCAAATTAAGAGCCTAGAAAAATGATGGCTTTAGGGTTTATGGTTTTAGACTTTGGAGAGTTTGGGTTTTAAGTTTAGGACAAGAGGATATGTAGTAAAGATCTTGGAAAAATTACATGGCATAAAGGGGAATGGGGAATTTGGTGAGAATTGTTTACTTTTAAGGCAGCAAAATTTCATTAAGAGCCTAAGAAAAATGATGGCTTTAGGGTTTAGGTTTAGACTTTAGAGTTCAGGGTTTAGGGTAATAGGATAACTTAAGGGGATGTACATGTAGTAAGATCCTAGGACAAAATTACATGGCATAAGGGAATGAAATATCGCGGATTTTCCTAAGACAACCAAATTTCACTTTATGGTGTTAGGTAGGACAAAATGAATGGTTTAGTGTTTAGGGTTTAGATTTTAGAGTTGAGGAGTTTAGGGTTTACAAAACTTAGAATTAGGATTTTGGTGCCCTATGGAATATTTAATGAACTTGCAAGAGTTAGTGAAGAACATTTTTCTTGTGGAATAGTTGATTATGAGATCTACTCTTGTTTCAAAGCTGACCAACCTAGATCATGAAATCTCATTCATATTATAATCTTGCCGCGATCTTATTATTGTTATTGAGATTGGTTTGTAGACCTTCACCAAATTTTAAGAACTTCTTTGATCCTTTAAGAAATTTGTCATATTGGGACCCCCTAAGAAATTGATTTATGATTTAAGGTGATAGGATGGCTTAAGGGGATCTAGATGTCTAGTGAGGTCAAAATTTAGTCATACTATAGCCTCATTGGTTCCATCTAGCTCTGGGTCAAAAGTGTTTACCCCTCTAATAAAAAAAAGTATCATGATGTTAAAAAAGAATCAATCTATACATATCACAAAAATAACAATAATCTTAAATGTAACCCATACTCTAACAATAATAGAATGCTAAATGATCCCCACCCTAACCATATCCTAATTGAATTGCAAACCTAATTGAAACTTAATTAAATTATAACCTTTACTAGGTAATCTTAAATGTATTCCTATATTATATTATATTTAAATTAATTTATATTTGTATTATAATTATATTAATATTTATTATATAATTCTAATTGTAACTAACTATTTCTACAAACCCTAATTGAATCTTAAGCCTAATCCTCATTAAAACCCCAAGTAAATTGTCACATTACCTATCCTTAATTGTAATCTTATATTATATTTTATGATATTAAATATTTATATTATTTAATATAGTATATTAAATATAATATATTAAATAATATAAATATTTAATTATATTTCTTTTATATGAATCATCCTCCTAGATCTCTAAATTGTAATAATAGCATGTAGTTCCTCCAAACTATCATGATGTACTTCCTCCCTTTCCCATGTAATAGGTGTACCTTGTAGGCGTTAAATGGTTCCATCTTGGTCTCCTTATTGATGCATTTCTATCCTTCCACATAAATCTATATGGTATCAAAATATAGGTAATTTTATGGTTATTGAATCTCTCTTAATTGCTAAAGAATCCATTATGATTGAGGATGGGTGGATTATTATCTAGGATCACATCTTAAAAATCCTATAGAGGTCATGTGGTATGTTTTTCTTAATACATATATTCCCATACAAACCTCTTTCCATGTATTATCAACTCGCCTATATGATAGACACCTTCCTAGATTTAAATTTCATATGATATATATGTACCCAAGTGTTTCCAATTGGAATTGCTATAATTATACTTTTATGGCATTCTAGATATTCAAAATAGTTTTTCATAAATCTACCAAATAGACCCATTCTTGACATTGAACCTACATAATTTTAGGTATGTCCAATGAAAGATTAGGGTCTAGGGTTCATAAATTTCAAATGCTTTAGTGTTATGGGTTTAGATTTTACAGTTTAGGGTCTAGGGTTTAGCAAACTTAGGGTGAAGTTTGGGTGGCCCTTGGCATGAATTAGACTTGCAAGTTAGTGTCAATTGGAATTGATTATGCGTGTTTTAGATTCTAGTTGCTAACTAAATTTGCAAACAAACATCAAGATAAACTTTATGAATTTTAACCATTCTTTAACATATTGATTTCTAATCTAATTATAATTTAAAATTGAAACTAAAGTTTAATATATATCATTTTTTCCATACAAAGCAAATAAAATTTAAAACATTTAAGCAATGTGAATTATTTTTTTTTTGAGAGCTTTCGAAATTACCTAGTTTTCAAAATCAAAATGATTTGTTGATTCAATTTAGGGTTTTAACAATTTTTTTTTGTTCAGATTCAATTTAGGTTTCAATTTTAAACAATTAGGGTTTTAATTGATTTTTTCATTTCGAGATTCAAACTAGGGTTTCAAATTCCAATTTTTAGTTTGATTTGAATTGAGGGTTTCAAAAAGCTTGATTTGGATTTGTAAATGCGTTTTTATTTCATTTTGATTTCTAGGTTTTGAAATGCAATTTTTTTTGTTTTGTTTCAATTAGGGTTTTCAAAATCAATTTTTTTTGGGTTTAATCAGACAATTTAGGTTTCAAAAGTTAAATTTTGTTTCTAAAACACAATTCAAGGTTTTTTTTTTCATTTTTATTAAAAAACATTTAGGTTTCATTGCATTTTTTTGTCTATTTTTACAATTATTCAATTCTACAATGACAATTACAAAAATGATTAAAACGTGAAATAAATAAAAAAAAACATGCTAAATTAACTTATTTCTTTCAAAATTTCAATTCAAAATAGAAAAATGCAAAATAATGGCGTTTAGGTGGGTACCTATAGCTGATCGTGGGGTCGTTGTCACCAATACTCGGGGTCCCGTCTGTAGAGCATTGAAAACTATTTTTAAAAAAAAATAAATACCATTATAAAACGGGATCCCGATTTATAGAAATCTGGATCCCGTTATTTATAAATCGGGATCCCGTTCTGTTTCCATTGGTTCAAAATCCTAAGGGAAACAAGATCCCAATTTTTAAAAAGCGGGATCCTATTTCGTCTCAGGCTCGGGATCCCGAACTGTAACGGGATCCCAATTTTTAAAAATTGGGATCCCGTTTATGTAAATCGGGATCCCGTTTCCTCAATGCCGATTTCAATTTTTTGGTTAAGGCAAAAAAATTCCACGTTTCGTGGACTCAACTTTGTGCACTTACCCCAGTATAGATTTCCTAAATCTCAATCTTGAAATTAGGGAAAAAATTAATGTACATTTTGATTTACTCATTCTATTTTCTGAAAAAGATAACATTCATCCTTAGAATGTGATGCATCATGAACTCTACACCAATCAAGTATGAGTAGCTCCTCAAAATACATTTTATTTCCAAGATTGATTTGATCTTCGATACACTTGTGAATGAATTCTTGGAAACTATCAAGTAAACTAAGCATTTTATCATCTTGTTCACCATCTTCATTTCATTCTACAACTACTTTTGTACTACTGGAACAATGAGTGAGGGTCCCTATGTATATATTGCATCATCAAGACTTCTTCCACTCCTGTTTCTTCCAAGGTTGTAGCTAAGACATAATTTCCCAAGAGCTGGTCTTAGAAACCAACACCTTGTTCATTGTGTTATGGTATTCTATGATCAAATAATTTAGTTTAGGCTCTCATTCAATCTTGATCTGATTTGGTATTCCCTTCCATAGGAGCCACATATGAGAGTGCTCAATAGAGATATAACCATTAAGTTCCCTTGTGAAATCCCTATCTAAAATCAGCCCATAAGCATTTGAACAGTATATCAACTACTTGAATATTGATTATTTGTTGTACCCTTAGGTTAGATGCAATCTACATAGGGATCATGTTCAATTCACCTACCGCACTCACCTTCGCCTTGTCTAGCTGAGTAACCTTTCGTTGGGAGGGAGCGAGAGTAATATGTAATGCCTTGAAAACTGAAAATGGCATAACATTTGTGGAAGCCCTAGAATGCAACAAGCAATTTTGCAGGTTCTTACCAAATATGAAAATTGAGATCAAGAAAGGAGGGGTCTCATGCTTTCCTTGGAAAAGACTTACCAGAGTATCAGCTTGAGCTACTTGATTTTTATCCTTCTCATTTCCCCTATCCTGTGACTGAACTTGAACTGGATCTTTGGCTGATTGATTAGCTTGATCGCTTGTTGGTTGTGAATTTTGTGCTTTTCCAATCACTTCCTTTACCATTGGTTCACTAAAACCAACTCTCTTTATAGGAGTATCTTGTGATGGCTTATAAGATGTAGTATCATTCAAAGATCCAAATACAACACTCCTAATTATATAACTCTTAACAATTCAAAAGATGAGAGGCTGAATTTTACCTTCCCGAGCTCTTCAACAACATATTCACCCATTTGTGCTACACTCATTTAAGACTAATTAATTTTAAGCTACTCTACTTGCTTTTCCTTACTAGCATCAGTGTTTCCTCCCTTGGAAGAATCAAAAGGTCCTCCTTTGGTAAAATATTACATTGGCACTTTCGGATAAGAAGGATTGTTTCTTGCTTTCGGATTAGGAGGTGTATTGAAATTGTTTAGAGGAGTAGAGGTGGTGAAAGTACCTCCAAATTTCCTATTTCTTAGATCATAAGGCCTCGTACGTTGATGAAACATTTGAACTTCCTCTATCCTGCATTCTTCTCCATCCAAAGGACCATTATCAACAACATTATTATTTTCAAATAGTTGGGATATAGACTCTTCATTGCATACCTATTCCAACTTAACATCATGCTCAACTGATTCCTCTTCAGGTCCATTTTCTTCACCTCATGGGAAAGGAGCATGATTCAACACCAAAACTAGTGAATCATATGGATTAGAGGGTACAATTTCTTGTCCATTTGGATTATTTCTAGTAGCTTGCTGAACCTCCATCTGGAATATTGCAGCTCTAGTTTGGAATTCTGGATAGTCCTATTCAAAGTGTTGATTAGTCCTATGTATCTTGCACCATCCAAACAAAGAAGCCTCTGCTAGGTAAACTCCACTTGATGATTTCTCTTGATTTCTAGGTGGGTCCAATGGTGTTGAAACCCCCCCATTGTTAGACCTAGTATTCCATTTCCTATTCTTCCTTGGAGGTTGCCTCCTATCAAAATTTTGTCCTGAATTTTGTCCTCTTTTAAAAATTTGTCTCGAACCTTGTGAAAAATCTCTATTGTCTTAGTTGTAATTGGATTGAATACCTCTCTATGAAACTTGTAATTGGTTATTTTGATTTCTCAGATAAGTAACTTCTTTGGACAACTTCTTCATTTGTTCTACCAATTCATCTAACCTATCCTTCTTTGAATTGCTATGTGCTAGGACAAAACTTGTAGAATTTTACAAATAGAAAAGATGTGAGCTTGAATTCTATGGATGATTTAAAACTTCAAAGTTTTACAAATAGGCTGGGGTGTTAGCTTGTTGTTGAGGGTATGCTGGCTAGCTCAAATTTGGAAAGTAGCTAGGAGTGGATTGAGCTTGACTCAATGGTGGACTGAGATGTGGAACCAAAGGCAATTGAGGAAATTATGGGAGTCTAATTATCCAAAGCCTGGTTTAATCCTTGAATCTATCTAGGGTGAGTAATGGGTCCCAATGATGGTAAGGGTCCTGCTAAATGCTATCGTAAATCAGTACTAGCCTTGACTGCCTCTGCATATGTATCTATCAATGTAGCTAGAGGTTGATGCATTCTCTTAACCAAAGCATATGTAATACTATCTAAGGCCTCATAATAGACCTCCTTAGTTGATGCCTCATCAACAACATATGGGGACTGTATTTAGGTATATGCACAATGAAATCTATTGTTAAATGAACATATGGGTTCGTTTTCTTTCCTTTTAATTGACATAAACTACATGTACAATTCATTGGGATTGATAGGAATTTTAAAATTTTGCAAGAAATTAGTTTCCATTTGATCCCAAATAGTAATAGAACTAGCAGGTAAGTGATTGTACCAATAAAATGCTTCCTCTCCCAGTGAGTATGAAAATACTGCATGCCACATCCTCATGGAGAATACACCTGTCTTCAAGAGTTTTTTGAAAGATCCTAATGTGTTCCTCAACTATTCTGTTGGGATCATTGGCATGGAACCTAGAGAAAAAATGCCCGAGATTCTTAGGCATGCCATGGTAATTGTTAAATGATAGAGGTGAGGGGTTATTTTCTAAAAAATCCATTGGTGGAGGTCGAGGTGGTAGTGGCTGATTTATGGCTGCCTGAGGCTATTGAATGGAAATGGGAGAATGCTCTGAATCTAAGGATGAAGAACCAGATGATGGGGAAGATGGAGTTGAAGGTCGGATAGGTGTAAATGATGAATCTTCCCCTTTCTTATTCCTTCTAGACCCGGTAGTGGCCTTTATCCTATAATTCTCCTTTATCTATTGTAGATCTAGTCTCTCTTCATAACCTTTGATGAGACAATGATGATAGAAAATGATCCAGCTTTGTTTAATTAGGCCCTCCTTCTAGCGCTAATATGTTGATGGTGTTTTTAGCATTACAACAACACATATAGAATACAAGTATCCCATCTCTCTTGAAAAGTAAATTTCTATCAACAAGCCTCAAGAAATAAACCCATGGTCTCTAATGTCAGGTCTTGAAAATGCACACAAAAATCAGTGATGATGTGATTTGTTGGTAGTCACAAGGGGCCTTAGAATTCAACAATGCTGGAAGTGTAATTTATCATCAAATATAGCAATATGGTGATGCTTTCAGATTCTAAAACTAACCTAGATTCAAAGAAATAACAAAAGAGATAAAGAGCTTGAGAGAGATCCTAAACAAACACCTTAGATCAATCAAAACAATTATGAATGCTTCAAATGGATAGATCCCCAATAACCAATTCCTGCTTAAACAGGATAAACCTTCAGTAGATCACAAAAATAGTGCAATCTCCAAAGGAAAATATTTTCAACCTCTAAACATCCAAACACATATCCAATTCTTGGCACAATATGCACGAATCATCACACTATAACTAATGAAATAGGATGTGGCCCAAAATAACTTTATACAACCTACAATTAGAAAATTTCCAAAAGTATGGACTGAATATCAATCAACATCATTAACATTTCACCATTATCATGAAAGTACTAAAAACTAACATCTAACATTGAGAATCTAGAACAAGAAACCATAGGACTGTCAAAACTCAACCCAAAGTTTGCTAAATCAACAACCCAATTGCATTAACTTCTCCAATAATTACAAAACAATTTCTAGCTCTCTCCTCTCCTACAACTACTTCTATTGATTTCTAGCTTCTTCTAACTCTTGGAATATAACTCTTTCTAAATGAGAAGGAAAAGGCCTTTTATAGATATTACAATTAAAAATTAATGGCCAGGATTATATTAATCCAAAGGCTTAGATCAATCCTCTAGAAGCATCAAGAGGTTACATAAAGTTTAGCCAATCATGATACATCATCAACCAATTGCATAAATTTTGTTACATTTTGGAGCAATGAGAAAATAAATATTGTTCCCCTTGATGATGATGAAAATTATTCACTGGTGGAGAGAAACAACCTCACATGTTGCAACCATCTTCCAGAAATCCCCTCCAGTTGTAAATAGTTTGGGTATAGATTCATAAGTAGGCATCACATTTAATTTGAATTGCAAGTAAATTACAATTTTATAATCTTCTTGGCAGCTCATCATTGACACATTTCCATATGAAGGTCTTCTGGAAAGTTCCAGTCCCCTCTGGATAACTCGTTGCATTGGGTCCTCCTTGATAAACGTGACAGGTAGTTTCCATAATTATGATCTTGCATCAAGTCCTGCTAATATAAAGAATAACATACTCAAAAATCATATTAAATTAAATTTAAATTAAGCATTAGAATGATATCCTTTTTTTATGACTTTTCATTATCATTATCCCTTGAAACTTTCCTCTATAACTTGCAAGATGAAATTATGTCATTGCATCCTGAATCAGGAAGACCACATCTAAACATATTCTAAGTCATATGACTATTCTGCACAAACCCGAACTCCTATTAGGAAGTTGATGAATCTACCCCCCATTTCAACATTGGATGAGCATTGTTGTTTTAATCCTGAGCATTCCAACCTAATCATCACAAGAACATCCCATCATTACCAAATCCAATAATTTATTTGACCTTGGTTTGATGGTTCGGAATAAAGGTATCTTTGCATTGCACACCCAAGTTTGGAACTACGATTTACTAATCACCAAATTAACCAATCAACTCGAATTTCACCACTTTGTCAAAGCAACATGTTTTGACTTTATTTCAAGCACAAGGACAGAGACTCAGAATGCAACACCACAAGCTGCAAAACACTCTTTCCTTACAGGAGACTTTTAATACTAGACTTTAGGAACCATTTTTTACATTTTTCCTTATTTCATTTTCCACACAATTGAACCTATTGTCCTTAAACTCCCTAGATCATGAACTTTGATCCGAAATCACTCAATCTATTTTATAGAATTCAAACATCCTTTTAAACTCAAAATATGACTCAATAGTTTCCCAATGATAATCTTCCACATAGCGCCTTTCAAATTCTTTCACAGCCCTTTACAAAGATTTATTGTTTATCACCTCACTACTTTCCTATCATCGACACTGTGGATCCTTATCAAACTAAACTATTTCAATGGTCTTGCACTATTGCTGTTTTCTTCTGAGACTGCCCAATATGAAACTTGGAAACCATTCCATATACAAGAATACTGATATCAATAGTATGCAATTTCAATCTGAAGGATATTTAAATGTGGCTTTAATTCCCTCCAATACCACAATCAACAAGGTGATAAACATCAATCTTCACTTCTGCTCCTCATAAATGTCCATTAGCAGTGGTAATTAACTCTCTCTTGATAAGGATCTTCTCTTCTCGAAACTTTGTCACCCATTACTTTGGCTCGAAACTTTATCATATTCTTTACGAATGCCCTCAATACAATCCTCCATGACTTCCCATTCATCATGGATTTCTCTCGGTCTTGGATTCAATGATACCAACTACCTCTTGTATATTTTGGGATATCATCATATGAGAGCCCTCTCAAAATTTCTAGTGGAATTAATGCCAAATTAACTTATCTCTTTGCTACCCTACGAATTGCTTATAACTTGACACTTTATTCTTCTTGAAATGTTTCCAATCCTTTTATTTTGTTGCTTTGAGTATTCCAAGCATGTACCCTGTTGATTTTTAGTCCTCCAAGGATTTACAAGGAGAAATGACTCTTTTCACAGAATCTAGATCACATCAGACTCGCCAAACTTCCCTCAATAGGGAATTCCCTACATTGATAGAATCCCTAAGCTCACTACATCTCACAAATATCAGCCTCTCGTAGATTCTGTGATGAGAAGAAATCTCCAAACCTTGTTTTCTTCATGGAATGCACGGGCTGTGGGATTACCTGAAACTCTTTACTCCTTATTTCCAACAATGCTCACCTCTCTATTGTTGATTGAATACAATATTTGTGAACTTTATATGTTGAACCCCTGCGGTTGTCAATAGTATTCATTAAGCGCATAAATTCTCCATTGATCGAGGGTATTCATAATTTTTTTGTCAATAATTCCTTGATCCTAAATGTTTCTCTTATCATTGTCTATTTTTAGCCTTTATACTATTAGAATAACATGCCCTCCCACTTTATTGTTTGTAGATGTCAAACGAACACACCAGCTACTATTACTCTAAACACCCAAAGTCAAGATCATATCATTAAATGCACATGAATTATTCTTAACAATGATCACATTAGCTATATTTCATAATTTCATGGGAACAAAATCAACCACTAGTTCTTTACACTAGCGTTCTGTGCAGCTAAACTTCATGTCATATTTAGATATTTGGCCGCTTTAATCCCATCCAACTTCAACGTTTCGCCATATTTCGTTCCTCATTATTGGATATTATTATTAACATTAAGGTCTTACAAACTACCTCAAAATGACTTCATCTAAACCTGAGAGACTAGACTTGTTTCATCACGTCATTCCTTTAACTGCTCCTCATGCGTCCTTAATAAACTATCACTTTGTTGGACATCAACTGTCAATGAATGCATTCAACTTGCCTCACATATTGAAATTTAATTTCACACAACTCTCATGAATTTCCTTTAGCATAGAATTTCGGACATTAGCCTTTCTCGTGAATTCCATGAAATGATGGAATGTCCGAACTTTGATTTTTGGGGAATATGCAACAAGCTAGATGACCCAAACCAAATCATTCGCTCATTTCACAAGTCGGTGAATTCTATGAGATTATTCCAATCGGTAATTCCTTCTTCACTTGAATTACCCAAACATTACCTATTTTCACGCAAATTCTTGACCTACCTGGAATTACCTTACTCATTTACATTTATCATTTAACAAGTGTTAGTTCTTGTAGATTTCGATCTGCATACCAATGAATTCGAGATCCTTTCATTATGTTCCAATTCTTTTATCATGGTGCTGTGATCCCATTTTCCTATAACCTTGCTTATTCCCCATACTCCCATGGATTTATCATGGCCCAAGGCCTTTATAAACCTATTGGGACTGTCAATTTTTTGCAAATTTGAAGTGCCCATATTGAAAATTTTGCCTCTACACTCTCAGAAGTGCACTTGAAGAATATGCCTAAGTGATCTGCTTTGGAGGGTCATAATTCAGAGCCAGTTGATTTTCAATCCAAATCCCATGGCAAGCACATTCAGTGGGAATATGTTAACAGGCATGCCAATTTTCAGCTTCCCATGATGAATTTTGACAGTGTTTTGAAAAGTGATTCTGGAGGGTTTTGACACCTTTTGCTGTTTGTGAACTCTTAGTTCTGCAAAGTGGCCTCCCGTTTGAGCTTATATCTTACAGCTGGATGAGTTTAAGGAAAAACGGGTTGTTGCTCTCCATTCCCCCTATGTTAATGTACTCCCCTGTCTGATTTCAGAGCCTCATGATTTGATTTGCTATTTTTTCGAGATCAAAAGCAAATGCAGTTTGTGCTGATTTTATATCTGCATTTCTGAAGTGTTTCAAGGTGGTCAACTTTGACCCCTAATATCTCGTGAAGATTGATGATTGAAGCAAATCCCTCTTGCATGCATACTTAGTGTACCTAAATGAGCTTGTGTTTCCAGTGGAATCCCCCCAGAAGTTGTTTTGATGCTTTTTCAAAGTGGTGACTTTGTGAGCTTTAATTGGTCTTGAATAGATACAATTGCAAAAATGCATGAGTAAGCAACTTTTTTTATTAATATATTTCACCTCGTGATCTCTTTTTTCGAACCATCTTTTGCACTCCATTCTTGGGTCAAATTTTTACATGCTTGCTCAGTTTCAGACTCCCAAGATAAGTTTTGATGGGTTATTTAATTGCTTTTTGATTGCGACAAGGCCAAAAATGGTGTTCTAGAAATTGTCAAATTTTGCAATTTTAAGGACAAGCCATTTCTTTTTTTGGTTTTGTAATGTCCCCATTTTGGCCCTACATTCTTCAATAGGATTTAGCCTATTTCTGGAAATCCGTAGGCTAAGCTGAGGTGGAAAATTAGGGTTTCCTCTTTCAGATATTGCTCAATTGGCGTTCAGAGGATGTTGTGCAAACTTATTATTTATAGCAGTTGCTATTTTTAGCAAGTCTATCTTTTGGCAGTATCTGTCTAGCAGCAGTTCAATCCTTTGCAGGTTAGTGTTCAGTTTGGCTATCTATTGTTTTGATGTGAACTTACTATTTATAGCAGTTGGCTATTTTTAGTAAATCTAAATTTGGCAGTAGCATCATCAGCAGCTCAACTCAAGTCATCTTGCTATCCATCAGTTTCAGTATTGGCATTGGTTTTGGTTATCTCCATGGACTAAGTTTTTATACTTAGTCAAATTTCATGTTTCTCAGTTGTACCCCACGCCTAGGAGTAATAACTTCATGTTGTTTTAAAAGAGGGGCCATTAAGGGGGTCAATTGTGCATTTAATAATTTATTAAATGCTTTATTGTTGCAAAGTGAAAAGGAGGTTGAGTAATATTATATTATTTCAAAAAGTAAAATGCAAAAAGTGGCATCCCTTTTGGAAGTTGAAGTGATTCAACTTCTTGGAATTTGAAGAGTTCTTGTTGCTTCATTTGCCAATTGAAGTTTATATATTGATGCTGTTTGAAGAGCTAATTATGCATATTTTTGAAGATCAAAGTTACGCTGCTGGAATGAATCCAGAATCCGGCTAAGGGAAAGCTTAGCAAATTTACTCCATTCTTCGGGCCTGCAACTATGGTTCCCTAGGTGGTGGATTGAGAGTGTGCTTCATCCAGAAGTACATATTGAGCATTATTGTGGAGTTTTGGTGAGATATTTCCAGTTTTTATGTTGCTGGTTTATCATGGCTGAAAGTGATTTTTGTATATAGCTTTTAGTATGAATTTTATTTGGTTTTGGGTATTTGATCATTGCATTTCTATGATAGAGGCGACCATATTTGGAGGTTATCAGAATTTAATTCCAAGTTTCAGATTTTATTAAGCAAAATCACCCTTGCAAGGAGGCCGTACCTTTTTGGAGAGCATTGGGATTCGTGCATAAATTAATGGTTGAGTTTAGATGCTATTTTATCATTGTGAATTGGGCGCCAACCTTCTCAAGAGCTTTTGCAAGCTATATTTCATCTTTTGGAGGTATTGTGAAGGAGTTGTGATTATTTTTATGTGTTTTCAGTTTGCTGATAATCATTTCCAGATTGCTGATTTTTATATCAGTTTGCTTCAGTATTCTGATTTTGGTTTTAAGCTTCATTAATTGAGAGGATATCAAGTGGAAAAATCTTCTATTTCATTGTGCTTTGTAAAGATTGTAATAACACTTGAAAATTGCAGTTGTTTATCATTGTAAGACTGTAAACAGTAGTACTATTCCAGTCATTTAATTAGCTGCAAAATCTTATGATTAATCTCTCATATATGTAACCCCTGGATGGTTTACCGCCAGTGTGGATAAAGAACATTCTAGAAGCTTATCTCTCTTATTTGCAGCTATTTCTATTCATTGTAAAGCTAGTTAGTAGTACTAACAACTATTTCATTTTATTGCTGCAATTTATACTTGATTACACTCCCACAATTGAGTGGTTGAGTTTTAGAATAAACATCTTTCTTGATTGTAAATTCCCCCCACAAAATAAGTGGTTGTGTGGACAGTATTCCCCCCACGTTAATAAGTGGAAGAGTGGATTTAAAGGCTGGATTTCCACCTAATAATTGTTGTAAACTCACCCACTGAATAAGTGGAGTATTCCCACTGCTTGTGGATGCCTGCATCAGCAGATGAATTGTACTTTCAGCACTGTTTATGCCTAACGATCCTCTTGACCATATGCTATCACCTCACCCACATTGGGATCTTGGTGAACATTCTTGGTTAGAGTTATCTTCTTTGCTGATTTGCATTTTTGGAGCTAACGCTAATCAGTGTTTGGTTGCTGATTTGTGTGTCTAATTTTGGGGAAAAAAGTTAAGGGGAATATTTCAGTGGTATCAGAGCAGAAGATCCTGCCATCCTGTTGATCAGTGCTTCATGCTTAGGTAGATGAGTGATAGAGATCTCCGGTACTACACCGAAAGCCAGTGCAGATCCTAGTTCAGTTTCTTGTGGTATCCAGAGGTTGGCAATTAGGCATGGCTAATGAAGAAGAGATGAAGTTGACATAGACTCTCTTTATGGTTGGAAATAGACTTGGTAAAGAATTTCAGTCAAAGGAAAATGAAGAGAACATTCTTCATTTGTTAGAACAATGTTTGAGACAAGTGAAGCCATCACCTTCAGAGATAATGGAGTTGGCACTAGCTCCTGCAGTGAATTTTTTGAATCAACCCTATTGGTTGGGGCATCCTGATGAAGAGACCAAGTTACTGATTTCTTCTTGTTTCATGGAGATAATAAGCATTGTAAATCCCCATTTGGCTTATGATGTTGAAACCATGAAGATCATATTAAATATGATAGTGGAATGTTTTCAAGATTTGGATGAAACTTGTAGTAGCTTATTTTCAAGAAGAGCTGCTGTTTTAAAAACATTTTCTGAAGTTGGTGCTTGCATCTTATTGATAGAATTTGAGATGGAGAATCAAATTTATCACTTGTTTAATTATCTTTTCACCTCGACCTGGAGTGAGCAAGAAGAGAGTATGCTTGCAGCTATCATAAATGTTCTGGTCTCTACAATTAAAGAAGCTGATAGTCTTCCTGAAAGTGTCCAAACTCTTCTCTTGGTTGCTTACAAACGTGAAGAACATATTTCTCCCACTGTTGATTTGTTAGTTAAAGAAATTTTCAGTCAATGTGAAGATAAGTTGAAACCACTTTTGAAGAAGATTGTTGAAAATAGAGAAGAGATATCTAAAGCTGAAGAGAATGAAAGTTGGAATCCCTTTGAAGACATTGCAAAAGTTCAAGGGGCATCTACGAATTTGCATGTAAAGCATTCTATAGAAGAATGTAGTGTATCAGTGGAAGCCTTGAAGACTAGTGAGGTACTCTTGTTTTCTACAAAGGAGAACAATGAGTTGACTAGTGTTAAGAAGCCTCATGTTGAAGATTCAAAGAAAGAACTTTTGGAAACAAAAGTTGAAGCAGAGATGCATGAAGAGGCCATAAATGCAGATTCAAATGAAGGAGAAGTTTGGTTAGTAGAAGATATGTGTTCAATCAACAATTTGCTTCTTCACAATTCCAAAGAATGTTGGTTTGAAAGTCAAGTCAAAGAGGAAGTTGAAGTCTCTTCCCACTTCGAAGCTGATTTGATCAATTCTTTTGAATCATGTGTAGAAGACAACATGGAAGGAGAAGCTTCTAGTAATTATAAGGCAGATTTCTCTTCACCAGAAATCAAGTTAAGGCAAAAAGCTAAGGAATTGGAAGGCACTATGGATGGAATGATGAAGAGTGTTCATCACATGCAAGACAAATTGAGGAGTACAACTCAAACCATTTTTGAAATCTTTATCCATCAAAGTTGTTCTACATCATCTCAGCCAGTATATAATGATTGCAACTCAAGTTCACACATTGCTGATAATGGAATTCAAATTTTGTCAAATCTTGATAGAATTCATAGACATGTAGAATAGTTGATTTATGATGTGCCTAGGGGAGAAGTTGTATGTTGCATTTCTATTGATGACATGAAGTCCATTAAATTTTCCTTGGAGGAAATTAAATCTAGTCTTTTGCACATCATTCATGACAAAGACATAGTGGCCAATATTGCTGACAAGGCATTGGAGTGGAATGAGCTTACCAAAACAAAGTTGCAAGAAGTGCATGAGACTCTAATTGAAGCAGAGAATCAAATTTCTGCTGTTCAATATTCATGGGAGCAAGAAAACAGAAGAAGAGCAGAGGAGCTTCAAGAAATTCTTGATGAGCTTGATCTCATACAAGAAACATATGATTTGGAATGCTGTCCTGAGAGACGAAAGCATTCAAATTCTCAAGCTTATCAAGCTTTTGACAATCTCTTGTATGAAGAAGGTGCTAGTAAGGTTTATGTAAATCCTCTTTTTGAAAATGATGAAGAAATTGCTTCTAAGATTACTGAAGAAGGGAATTTGAGTTTGTTTCCCAACATTGGAGGGTTAATACGTGAGTTGCACGAAGTTGAATCTACTGCTGCTCCTAGTGCAACCATTCAGCAAGAATTGGTAACTCTTGAAACACAAAGAAATGAAGGCATTCTTATTGTTCATCAACAAAGAGTTGATGGGTTTGTTGATGAAGGTTTAATTTATTTTTTGATGAGGATGCTTGTGAGGCTCATATCAGATTTTAGTTCATCACCATCTTCTCTTAGAGTGATAGATTTCAGAATTGTATTTGATGAAGGATTTGTGGAATCTTTCCGGCAAGTCATATCACAAGATTTTGGATTTGATTTTTTCAACGAACAAAGGTTGGTTGAATACTTCTTGGAATTTCAAGAAGTGGCATTGCAGATGGAACGAGCGAATCAAAGGATTCGTGTGAGAGCAGTTCTCAGTTTGAGAAGTGGTTCTTCATGGTTGTTAGTTTGGGATCCTGGCATTACTTGGGAAGAAGGTAATTTTAAAGTAGATAGACCAGCATATAATATTCAGAGTGTAGTTGTGACCATTTGCTTATGTGTTGGAAAATGTCTTCAATTGAAAATCAGTGTTTGGGATCTCAAGCATTTTCTTTTGAAGAATGGAATGCATAAAAAGAAGGTTGGATGGAGAGATAAGTGTCAAAAATTCTGTTTTATGTTTGCTGCTCCCTTCTTTCTATGTCATTGCCTCTTTATTTCTGATCATACATTGGTGTTCTGGGAAGGAAATATGATCAAAAGTTGGTTTGTGGTGACATGGGGTCTCTTGCTAAAAGTGCCACCAGCTTGGTTCATGAGCAGTTATGCTCATTTTGATGGAAAGTTCTTTTGTAGCAGCTGCTGCTTGTCTTCTTGGATGCTGATTTTCCAAAAATCAGATCTCAAGATGATTATTTCAGACCTCTTAGGAAGCTGGTTACTTCATTTCCAGGCCTCTCCACCTCCTATTTGGACTGAATTTCTGCCAAAAATAAGCAAGGGAATGTTTCTGTATGGTCAAAGTTCAAGTATGGGTTGTTCATTGATAGTTGACAGTGAATTTTGTGGTACCAACTCATACATTACTTTTTGGGACAGCGAGTTATTAGCTGATTTGATTTGTCAAATTGAAACTCTTGATGTGAGATATGTGAATATTTCTTGGAGTTCTTTCAATGAAATCAGTTTGCTTCAAAGGAAGCATTGTGCATCCTCTTGGATAGGGATGGAGTGTGGAGCTTTGCTCTTGGTTTGGCATTGGTTTAGAAGCATGTTTGAAAATATTTTTGTTGCTGATCAGAATTATGACAACAAGGTTTGGAGGTCCTACAGACTGATATGGGACCTAGGCACTGACATGTTTGATGCATTGTCTTTTGTGGATTGTGACATGTTGGTCCACTTTGAGTATTCAGTTGTATTAATCAGAGTAGCGCAACGATTAGAGGAACAGTGTTCCTGAGAAAGATTTGGAATCCTGGTATCACTTGGGTTTGTGATTCCATAGTTGAAGATGATGAAGCCAATGATGGTCTTCTAGAATTTATTCCCATGATGTTTCAGTTTAATTTTAATCTGGTGATTTCTTGTGTTGGCATCCAGCAGTGCAGTGCTTACATCAGTTGGTGCTATCCTTCTCCTAGGATGATTTGGGACCCTGGGATCCTATTTGGCATGGTAAGGATCAAATTGTTCCCTTGGAGTGTGGTGGCATTGCTTGAGGACAAGCAATTTTGGGAAGGGCGGACTGTAATGTCCCCATTTTGGCCCTACACTCTTCAATAGGATTTAGCCTATTTCCGAAAATCCGTAGGCTAAGCTGAGGTGGAAAATTAGGGTTTCCTCTTTCAGATATTGCTCAGTTGGCATTCAGAGGATGTTGTGCAGACTTACTATTTATAGCAGTTGCTATTTTTAGCAAGTCTATCTTTTGGCAGTATCTGTCTAGCAGCAGTTCAATCCTTTGCAGGTTAGTGTTCAGTTTGGCTATCTATTGTTTTGATGTGAACTTACTATTTATAGCAGTTGGCTATTTTTAGTAAGTCTAAATTTGGCAGTAGCATCATCAGCAACTCAACTCAAGTCATCTTGCTATCCATCAGTTTCAGTATTGGCATTGGTTTTGGTTATCTCCATGGACTGAGTTTTTATACTTAGTCAAATTTCATGTTTCTCAGTTGTACCCCACGCCTAGGAGTAATAACTTCATGTTGTTTTAAAAGAGGGGCCATTAAGGGGGTCAATTGTGCATTTAATAATTTATTAAATGCTTTATTGTTGCAAAGTGAAAAGGAGGTTGAGTAATATTATATTATTTCAAAAAGTAAAATGCAAAAAGGTGGCATCCCTTTTGGAAGTTGAAGTGATTCAACTTCTTGGAATTTGAAGAGTTCTTGTTGCTTCATTTTCCAATTGAAGTTTATGTATTGTTGTTGTTTGAAGAGTTGATTATGCATATTTTTGAAGAGCAAAGTTACGCTGCTAGAATGAATCCAGAATCCGGCTAAGGGAAAGCTTATCAAATTTACTCCATTCTTCGGGCCTGCAACTATGGTTCCCTAGGTGGTGGATTGAGAGTGTGCTTCATCCAGAAGTACATATTGAGCATTATTGTGGAGTTTTGGTGAGATATTTCCAGTTTTTATGTTGCTGGTTTATCATGGCTGAAAGTGATTTTTGTATATAGCTTTTAGTATGAATTTTATTTGGTTCTAGGTATTTGATCATTGCATTTCTATGATAGAGGCGACCATATTTGGAGGTTATTAGAATTTAATTCCAAGTTTCAGATTTTATTAAGCAAAATCACCCTTGCAAGGAGGTCGTACCTTTTTGGAGAGCATTGGGATTCGTGCATAAATTAATGGTTGAGTTTAGATGCTATTTTATCATTGTGAATTGGGTGCCAACCTTCTCAAGAGCTTTTGCAAGCTATATTTCATCTTTTGGAGGTATTGTGAAGGAGTTGTGATTATTTTTATGTGTTTTTCAGTTTGCTGATAATCATTTCCAGATTGCTGATTTTTATATCAGTTTGCTTCAGTATTCTGATTTTGGTTTTAAGCTTCATTAATTGAGAGGATATCAAGTGGAAAAATCTTCTATTTCATTGTGCTTTGTAAAGATTGTAATAACTCTTGAAAATTGCAGTTGTTTATCATTGTAAGACTGTAAACAATAGTACTGTTCCAGTCATTTAATTAGCTGCAAAATCTTATGATTAATCTCTCATATATGTAACCCCTGGATGGTTTACCGCCAGTGTGGATAAAGAAAATTCTAGAAGCTTATCTCTCTTATTTGTAGCTATTTCTATTCATTGTAAAGCTAGTTAGTAGTACTAACAGCTATTTCATTTTATTTCTGCAATTTATACTTGATTACACTCCCACAATTGAGTGGTTGAGTTTTAGAATAAACATCTTTCTTGATTGTAAATTCCCCCCACAAAATAAGTGGTTGTGTGGACAATATTCCCCCCACGTTAATAAGTGGAAGATTGGATTTAAAGGCTGGCTTGCCGCCTAATAATTGTTGTAAACTCACCCACTGAATAAGTGGAGTATTCCCACTGCTTATGGATGCCTGCATCAGCAGATGAATTGTACTTTCAACGTTGTTTATGCCTAACAATCCTCTGACCATATGCTATCACCTCACCCACATTGGGATCTTGGTGAACATTCTTGGTTAGAGTTATCTTCTTTGCTGATTTGCATTTTTTGAGCTAACGCTAATTAGTGTTTGGTTGCTGATTTGTGTGTCTAATTTTGGGGAAAAAAGTTGAGGGGAAAATTTTAGGTTTGAAACCTCTACAGATCCATTTTCATCAAGATCATAGGTCATATGATACATTATTTTAACATACTTCTATTGCGATGAACATGTCTCGAGGGCCAATTTACAAAGGAGGTACCTGAATTTTAAGGGCTGGGAAAAATATGAGGAAATGTGTTTTCTCTAAATAATTGATTAAGATCACACACAAAATTTCATGGCTCACAAAACTCATCGCCCATTGCCAATTCTGAATGAAAATGGAGGAGGAAATAAGCGATGCAATATTTCCCAGCGATGGTACTCCATTGGACAAGTTCATTTAATGTTCATCAGCAAAGGGAAGGTTTGAAACTTCATCCACAATTTTGAAAGTTTTTGGCACGACATATCGCTCATCACCAGTTTGAAGTGGAAGGG
The DNA here is from genome assembly GCA_007258455.2 of Sequoia sempervirens. Taxonomy (NCBI): domain Eukaryota; kingdom Viridiplantae; phylum Streptophyta; class Pinopsida; order Cupressales; family Cupressaceae; genus Sequoia; species Sequoia sempervirens. The sequence goes on from VDFB02219230.1 coordinate 114,836, forward strand.
GAGAAACAAACCAACTATGGCTTGTGGGGTAGCAATGGGATGTCATTGTTTGGTCTCTCCTCAAAATCTAGCCCACATAGTACCCTGAGAGTGCTCACGTGAACGTTAAGTTTTTATTTGTTAATAATTTTTTTTTGAACCAGCTAGATTATTCTCATGCCATATCGCTCATCGCTAGTAATATTTTGAAAAGGGAGAAGTAACCAGTGATGCCCGATGGTAAAAGAGTGTGGGGAAGGTAAGGTGGGCCCATGAGAAATGAATGCATGGGTACAGTTTTAAAATCCCGGTGATAAATATTAAGAATGCAGTGAAATAAAAAGGAGGGGAAATGAAGTGAATTTAAATTGCCCGATAACTTTTTTTAAAAAGGAAATTTTTTTAGAAGGGTAAATTTTTAATTGAATGTACTGTTCAATTCTCATCGCTCATCATCGTTTGAGTTTTGATTTTCCTACTCCAATGCGTGATGGGCAATGTGCTTGCTGAAAAGAAAGGTAAAGGTGGGCCCATAGAATTTCGGGAGGGAAAATACATTTTTTGATTTTCACGTGAAAGCCTTTGCTAGTAAAAAATAATAAAGCTTTAAGTGGGCATAAGAATTTTTAAAGGGGAAATATTTAAATGGTGAGTGAAAGTAAAGAGTGGTGGATATAAAGGAATGGGTAAAATATTTTACCCAAATAAAATTCAAGTGCCTCCATCATTTTAAAATAAATTTTTTTAATATTGTTGGGTGTGCAATATAAATTTTTTATCATTTAAAGTAAAACTTTCATTATTTAAAATCAATGCTTTTAAATATACAATGTAAATTGAAGAGCACGGGTTAAGTGAATTTATTATTCACTTTGTAAACAGAGGTTTTCTTTGTTGAGAGTGCAAAATGTGCAGCATGGTAAATGGAGGTAGAGGTTCTCACAAAGTTGGGTTTTTCTGTTGGAGGTAAAGGTGAAACCAAGAAAAATTTACTATTGCATAAGGAAATGAAGTTCTCTCATGGGGGATGAGTAATTTTAAGGTAGAGTAAAAGCATTTTCACAGGCAGATTGTTTCTCAACTGTGGGGGAAAAACTCAGAGGCAAAGTTTATTGCAAAGGAGGGAAGAGAGAAGAGAGGATTTTTCAGTTTTCTTGTTGTAGATTAATGGAGATGAGGCTGCCAGTTGTCTTTTACAGATTCATTTTAGGGTTGTTCTTGTTTCTTCTGTTTTCTTTATCTTCTCTTTCTCTTCTCATTGTAAGGGTTCAATTTTGAAATCTTTGGAGCTCTAGGTAGAAATCAGCTCAAGTTGGAAGCATACTGTAAATGATATAAATGAATGGAACAGTATGTTGTCTTGGTTAGGGGTTAAATGTGACAGTCTTGAATTAGTTTTATAAAGTTACTAATATTGAAGCAATTTTTAGTTCTGGAACAATACTCTCCTCTATATTCTCTTTTACAAATTATGAATGAAAATATCAAGGGTCTTTTTGTTTATCTTCAATGGTTTAGTTGAATGTATGACTCTATTTTGGCTTTAGCTCAAAGAGTTAATTAAATGCTTAAAGGGAGTTACAAATTTGTAAAGGGTTGCATAGGATTTGATAAGGAGTTTTGTTTCAAGCATAGTGAGTTCTCATATTGCAAAACATTATGATAATAGTCCACATGTTTATGAATTCAATAGCTGATATATTACTGGTTGTTGCATAGTTGACTCCATTTACCCAATTGATGGAGCACTGATCCATTTGTGGACAATAATGAAACAATTAAGTTGATAATACTTCAGATTGGGGATTCAAAATGAGAATAAAATTATAAATCATTAAATCTTCCAATTATGATGTATGTGTTGTAAAGAGTCATTCATTTCCTAGCATTAGGTGGTTATTTGCTTAAAGTTCTGCCAAGCCTTTAGTAAATAATATCTTTTTGCATTGTGTAGGAATAGATCTGTGTTGAAGTGTTCTTGAGGAATGGAAATAAAATGAACACAAGAAGGAATACCCTCCTTGGTTCCATAGAGCCTAAAGAGTAGGGGTAAGAGCTTGAAACTCTTTACCCATTAGTTGGCCACTGGCTTTGAAGTTTCTTGAGTATAAGGGTTGGCTACCCTTTAGAGGATTTCAAGGCTTAGCGAGAAAAAACACCAACAAAACCTATGTCAATGTGAGTATGAAAAACTACACAACCACTTTGTATCAAGCATTAATCTTTTCAATTTTCACGATCTTATGCTTTCCGTTCTTTGATTCTCATTGATTCATGAAGTTCAAATCATCCAGTGAAGAGATCCCTTACTGCCATTTGGATGTCAACCGATAAACAAGACAAATATCCTGTCGTTATCTTCTACACTCCCCACAACCTTTGAAAGAGTAGAATCCTTTATTGTCCACTATCACAACAAGAAGAATCAAATCTTCGATCCAACCTAGCTATGACTAGATGGGCTCTAGTAGCTTTTCTTAGATCTCCATCTAAGATCCTACATTCATCGCTTCATTACTATTTAATAATTCCGTCGTGTAATGACTTTCATCACCATATGTTCTGCATGCATCGGTGTTTCCCGAAACTACACATTTGATTTTTTGTTTCCTTTTTCCTGCACACAATTGCAAATGTTTTCGACACCATTAAAGGACCTTATTATCTTTGCACACCTTTATTTTATCAAATTATTTGTTTCGTGCATTATTACCTATCCTTTGATCCTTATTTGAACATTTTATGAGAATGATAAGATCCTTGCACTTGCTTAGAATTCCCTTAATACTTTCATCTATTTTAGGCTTGGGAGTGACAACTTGTGGCCCTAACTTCAAGTGGTCTTGAATTTGCAATACGTTTCCACACAAGAGTAAATCATGCTTTATGCTTCGATGAATTTGTAATCACAAAATTTTAACTCTCGTAAACTCCATAGAAGCATGAAAATCCTATCACATGACTTCACATTGACAACCATGTCCATTGATCCTTATATGCATGTTATCCCTCACCATGAATCACTTCATAAAAAATGTGATACCAATATCCTGTAAATGCATTCACATTGCCAATACACAGTCCCATGAAAAAAGTATAGTAAGAAGTATTTCACTTCGCAGATTGAAAGGGGAGTGGAAATATAAAAAAATATTTCTCATGATTTTGAAAACCTCGAGGATTTTCCAACTTTGTGGAATCCTTGTCCACTTGAATTCCCCAAACTTTCACTTTTCGAAAAATCCATAAAGGTGCAGAATACCTGAGATCAACTCTTCACGAAATTCGTCATAGTCCAAATTTCACGAAGTTTGTTTTCATTGAATTCCATTGAGTTGTATTTATATCTTCACCATACTTTCAACACACTAATGGCCCATATTATAATAATGCACCTTCCATATTCTTGAAACTTTTTTCATATACACATTGTCTACCTTGGGCCTTTTCAAATCCATATCACTGTTATTTTTTATTCCATTTCAGTATTTTTGCCATATCGTGGTCACTTGTAGCAATTAGATGAATGTTAATGCCATTGTTCCAACCTTTAACCTCCAAATCTTAAAGGAAATAAGAAATACCTTTTGTGTTACTGTACAAAAAGCTTGCAAAACTTGATTATTGTTGAAGTACAAACATAGATTCCATAATCATCAAACTTCAACCTTACATATTTAAATGTACAATCAAATCAACCATGCCAATATTAGATAACAATGAGCTATAAGAAACCAATGCACAACATGATGCAGGAAATTAAGTGCAAATAATGAATAAACCACTATAGTCATGTCAGATACCAATCATGCAACATAAATTCAAATTTACACTGAGATATTAGAGGATTCAACTTTTAAATTAGATCCAAACTGAACTTGTAGGGAGGGCCAAACTGGAAATCAGAAAAGTGGAATGCAGAATACAAGCAAAAAGAGGGTCCCCATCTTCGATGGGGCGTGTGTGTGAAAACAAAAAAACATGTATTGATGGAAACTCATTGTAGAAGTGATGGTTCATTAGTATGTACATATTCTAGAGTAGATCAAGTGTTTTTGGGAAATTGGCTAAGTGTTTGATTGAGATAGTGATGTAATGGAGCATCAGTTTTGTGGTCTGCATTGCTCCGTACTGCAATATCTTCACATGTGATTTTGAGGTGATAATGGTACATATTGAAGGAGTCTATATCTAAAGTTTCAGGGTTGTATATATTCCACAACAAAAGATATAGAAAATACTGGCTCACTACCAGATTTTGAACTACTAACAATGCATCTGCAACATGTTGAAGATATAGTTCCAATTAGGCTTAGTAAACTCACTTTACACACTTCATACTTCCCTATCACAAGATCACCACTATCACATTTCACACTTCAATTCATTATACACCTCATACAAAGGCAACTTGGAGGATATTATGAAGTGTTTGGAGGAAGCCAAACAATTGTTTCAATTTTGTTTGAAGTGGCTAGTGTCCACAAAGAGCATAAAGGATCAAATGGACTCAATTGAGTCTTAAATTTATTAGGCCTCAAGTGTATATGATCCAATGGATGATGAAAATGGATTAGTAGGATGGTAATTGAAAATCTACATGGTCAATTCTTTTTACTGCAAGAGAAAAAAGAGAAAATCATAATGCAATATAATTAGCTCAGAGATATGGTAAGTACAAGGCTTATATCTTTAATTCGAATTTTGGTCAATGCAAAGAAGGTTGTGTAAAAGAAAATAGTTATTAGTTCTCTGGAAGAAGGAGAAGACATCCATGTACAGTTTGAGAACTAGAGCTACATGCTTGCCTTCACCAAGAAGGATTGGGTGGTTGCCAAGAAAGATTGGGAGGCACACCTTACAAAATTAAAGACATCATATTAGGGTACATTACCCTCATCTAGTTAAGGTGTACATTTTTAATTTTATAGATAAATTTTGTTGTCAATGAACATGTGCAGAGTTAGTAGATGATGTTACAGTACAGTTTTGTCTTTTTGGTGGTGGATAACATAGATAGAGTGAGCTATTCTCATGTAAATATATCAGAAAGGGGGGTAAAGAAATGAAGCAAAGTTACTACCCTTTGCTCTTGATGTCAAAGGGGGAGTGAAGTAGAGAAGTGTTTCCATTAATGACAAAGGGGGAGATTGTTGGCCACATGAGCATGATGATGTATGGTGTTGTAATTGATGGTAACCTATTTTAGAAGTGATGGTTCATTAGTATGTACATATATTCTAGAGCAAACTAAGTGTTTTTGGGAAATTGGTTGTGTTTGACTGAGATAGTGATGTAACAAAGCATAAATTTTATGGTTTGCATTGCTCTACACTGAATATCTTGTCATGTGTTTTTGAGGTGATAATGGTATGTATTGAAGGATTCTATATCCAAATTTTTAGGGTTGTATGTATTTTTTCTAGTAGAAGATATTGATGACAGAGTATAGGGCTATGTAGAGACATAGTTACTATTACAAAGTTCATGTTGGAATGCTCTACATTCCATCGCAGATGATCATTGTGATTTGCGGATTTAAGGAAGTTCTTGAAGATTTCAGATGTGTGTGAACTCCAAGATTTAAGTGGTTTGGTGGTTCACATGTCAAGTTGTGAATGAACAGTTGGTTCATTCAGTTGTTACTTTACTAGTTTTTTTGTGTAGTACCAACCTAAGGGTTTTGGGTTCATGTGGTATTAAGTTGAGTATGAAGTAGATTCATAGGATTTATTATGGGTCATGTTGACCTATTTTGGTGAAGAACACATTTTGGTTTCTTCCACAAGGCATATATAATGGAGTTTTGATCTGATAGGTTATGGTGTCATATGTTTCATCTAATTAGCTTGACCTAATTGATGATATGAGTTTTTTTGGAATATATACACATATATAAGGAAAATTCAGTGTGTGTATGAGGTGTATGAGGAAGTGAAGTGTGAAGGTGTGAAGTGAAGTGTGAAATGTGATAATGGTGATCTTGTGATAGTGAAGTATGAAGTGTGTAAAGTCAGTTTACTGAGCTTAATTGGAACTATATCTTCAACATATTGTAGATGCATTATTAGTAGTTCAAAATTTGGTAGTGATCCAATCTTTTCTATATATTTTTTAATTTTGAAAGAAGTGATCTTCCTTGGGAAGTGAGCCCTCCTATTTTCGAACAGTAAGTCCTCTAGGCAATGAACCCTTCAGGCAGTGAGCCTCATGTAATATGTTGTAATTGGTTATGATATATTGTTCAAGCTAATCCTCATTGTGGTTTTTCCCTTTTAAGGGTTTTCTATGTAAATCTAGTGTTCAACAAAATGACCTTGTCATTGTATTTAGGAGGACAAGGAGATGAATTTTGATATAAAATTTACCTATATTTGAAAAAAAAAAATTGGGGAAAAAATATTTTACTTGGGAGGTCATACGACCCCCAGGTTGCAGATCGTATGATTTTTATTAAGAAGTATGAAAAATTTCTACGAAAAAGTTTCAATATCAATAATCTTTTTAAAATTTTCAAAAAAAAGAAAAATATAGTACTTTATGTTGAATTTGTTAAGTTCTTCCTACACAAGCACTAAGTGTTGAGTATTAAACTTAGTGATTAAAGCATCGAGGAGGGTGGCAAATTAATAGCCGCCCACTTTTTTAAAAACCCGCCAACATTTTATACTAGTTACATGGTCAATTGCAAGCCACTGAGGGTGATCCTTAACTTCTCCATTGACCATCAATCCAAGCTCCACCAATTCACCACCACAGTGCCATCAGGCCTAGTTGCGCCACCTGAGAGTCACCAGGGATCCACCAGGGCTCCCCCTATAGGCCAAATTGGGACTTTTTTTCAATTTTTCATAACTTTTCACCACAATGTCTATTTTTTGAAAACAAGATATGATTGGAAAGCTAGAGACAAGAAATTTCCATCCATGGAGGTATTGAATTTTTTTTTGTTATTTTGTACTAGATATTTCATGTTGAAGTTGTTTGTGCTGAATTCTTCTATAGGCCATAACTTTCACCCCGATGCTTCAAATTTTGGAAATAATTAGGTATTTGAAAGGTATTGAAGAGCACTACACAACTATAAGACTAATTTTTCCATATTTTGTTTCAGGTTCATTTTGTATCAAAATTTGTAATTTTAGCTATTTTGAGCCTATTGAGCATTGTATCTTGGAAAAGGCTTTGTAAATGCACTAAAATATAAAGTTCCAACCTTATAATATTTGGGAGGGGGTGATATTTGATACGAGTGAAAAGGGTGGGGGTGTTCTTAGCATTCTTGTGTTCACTTTATTTGTGCATTTCCTTTTGCATTTCTTCATCATGAGTTCAACAACATTTCTTACTCTAACTGCATACAACTATTTTGAGTGGAAATCATAATTGAATATTCACTTAAGAGGTCTTGGTTTGCATAGAATAACAATGAGACTAGAAATTGGACCAACTAAATATGAAAAAAATGAGTGGTTTAACAAGTGTGATAAAACATATGGAGCATTATGTTTGTTTGTATCTCCTAATTTTCTCTTTCATATTGAATCTTTGAATACTCCAAATGAAATATGGAAAAATATAGAATCTATTTTTGGCACTCATTCTATGAGAGGACATATGTTGGAGAATGAAATAATCAGTTTAAATCTAGGAAACTTCAACACAATTAAGGATTTCTTCACCAAATTGAAATCACTAAGACTACAACTACAACAATGTGGAATCATTAAGAAAGATGAAAAAATGATTCTAAGCATTCTCTCAAATCTAAGTTCTGAATATTCAATATTTGTTTCTACCTTTTATGCTACTAAGGATGCACTTGGGTCTCAATTCAAAATTTCATCTTTGGATGATTTCACTACTTCTCTCACATAGGAGTAGAATCAGCTAATTCATACAAGAACTCTTAAGTATTCTAAGTAACATGCCTTGGTTGTCAACCTTGGAACAAATGAACAAAGAGGATAAAGTAGTAATAAGGATAAGAAACAAAAGAAGTGAAGAAGAATAAAAAATCATCTACTCCAAAATCAACAAATAAGACCTCATCTTAAAAAGGCAGCAAGGCTAAGAAAGAGAGGGTCAAATGTGCCTATTGTAAGAAACTTGATCATGATGAGCATAAATGTTTGAAGAAAAAAGTTGATCACTTGACACACATTCTTGAGAAGAATAATCTCATTGTTCCTGATTCTATCAAATAAAGTTCAAATGAGGGGTCTTACAAGGTCAAAGAAAACAATGGGAAAGGAAAGGGCAAGGCACTTGTAGTAGTTGCTTCTCCACCATCCACATGGTTTCTTGATTTGAGTGCTTCACACAACATGGCTTCACTTGAATCTTTGGAGCCATGTTCTATGCCTTCCATTTTGATGGGTGATGACACTCCAGTTGAGGTGTGTGGGAGAGTGTCTATTAATACGGGGGATGGCACATTTAAGTATGTTCTTTGTGTGGCCTCATTATGAACTAATCTCCTATCAATCTATCAAATCGCTCACATAGGTACATGCAAGTGAGTTGAGTTTACTCCTAATTTAGTGGTGATTTGTGAGATGCATAATGATTCAATAGTTACAGTTGGGAGAGAAGATCACTAGTCTTGACTTTATTTATTCTCCCAGTTTGTTCCTAATCCACCTTCAAGTTTGTTGTTTGGTCTCACAAAATGCCCCATTTTTCTCCTTGGAAAATTGTGCACACCTCTTTTCTTTGTTTCTTTTCCTTTCTTTCTTTGCTACTGCTTGCTTGGGTGTGTTGCTCTTGGAGGAAATGGTAAAATGGAAGTTTTGTTTTAGCTTTCCTAGCCCCTGCCTAAGTCCTTGTCCTTACTGGATTTGGAGTGTTGCAAGCTCTTCTCCCTAGTCTTATCAATTTATTGGACCCTCAATGTGCCAAAGTTGATGTAGTTGTGCTAAGGATATTGTATCTTTGGTTGGTTTAAGTTTTATGCATAGTCGGTAAGCCAAGCCCGGTGAGTCATCACCATGATAAATCATCTGGGTGTGTATGTTCCTTTTCTTTACTGGTTAGCCTGATGGTTGCTTTTCATTTTCTTTAGTTAGAGGCCATAAACTAGAGGTATTGTTGTGAATATGTTTTTAATCAATTTGGTACCGCCTAAACTTTATTTTGGGTTTCTCTTTTTTCACCCGGTTCCCATGAACCCAGTGGGTAAAAGTATTGGTTCTCTATAATCTTTCCAAGGTCCAGTACCGAAGGATTCAAACCTTGTGATCATTAATGGTCGCATATCCACTTGTACTCTTGCTGTCATCTATACATCCAACCCAATCTACATCTGTATAAGCACTTAGTGTAAAGTCATTATTCCTAGGATACCATAACCCATAATCCAGAGTTCCATTCAAATATATGAATATTATTTTAACACTAGCAACATGTATTTCCTTAGGATCTCATAGAAATCTATCCACAAGACAAACTGTATGCATAATATCTTGTCTACTAGTAGTCAAATACAATAGTTCACCAATCATAGATCTATACTTGCTTTGATCAACCTTAGGTGAATCATCATCTTTTCCCAATTTGCAACCAGTCACCATAGAAGTGCATACCAGTTTGGAACCATCCATTCCAAACTTCTTCAACATCTCTTTTACATACTTAGACTATGAAATAAAAAT
>VDFB02219231.1:0-24166 GCA_007258455.2 Sequoia sempervirens
GTTTTAATGCCAATTTTTATTAGCAGAAATTTCTGATCAGTTTTAAGGTTTCCAACCAATCTAAGGGGTTCATAGGGAAAGATCATTTTTAGTTGCTTTTGGTAAGTGATTAGCACTTATCCATATTAGTTGCAGCAGTGTGTTGGTTGTTTCAATGAGAAAGATGAAATCCATGTGCGAGCTCGTGCAAAATTGTTGTTAAACTTCCAAAAATATGATAAGAAATTAACAAAATTGCTAGAGCATTTTGAAGTTTTGGAACCTCACTTATTAGTTGAAAAGAAAACAGATACAAAAGAAAAGAATTATTTCAGTGCAAGGAAAAAAGAAGGCAGTAGGAATGAGATTAGAAGACAAAATCTTTGCTTCTGAAGCAAAGGAACCTGGGAGCCTAATCACCAATGCATAGGTAAAAAGGTGAGAAGGCTAGAAGAAGAACAAAAAGTCACAGAAGGAGAGGTTGGAAAAGAGAAAGAAAAATATTGTCCAATTTCCTTTTTAAACATTTTGGTAGAAGAGTGTGTTAATATTGAGTCTGTTGATAATTTCAGTGCCCTCATGCCATCTAATTAGGAGTTTTGAGAGGAGATACAGGAGGTGGAAATTGTTCTTGATGGTCACGATGATTTTAAAAATGAGGATGAGGCTAATTCTTTATATCCTTCTATTAATGAAGTGGAGTACATTGATTTACACGAGAGTGATAAGATTGAAAAATCTGCTAATTTGGGGTTTTCTAAGTCAGCAACTAAGGAAGCATGGACAATCAATAAAAAGGGTGAATCCCACATAGTTTCCAACAAAGTAATGCATTGGGTTTTAAGGAAAAAGAATCACTTGTTGCATCTACAAGTGAGGTGTACATGAGTCTATATGATAAGCCTTGTGAGGAGATGGATTCTTTTGATGATCCTTTGTTTGATCAAAATGTTGTCCTACCATTCTTACTTGACAATTGCAAGGTATCTACTAGTGAGATGATTGATTTTGATGGTGGTATTGTTCCAACAAATGAAAACAAACCAGAAAATTATTGTGTGGCAGCCCAAGTCACTTTGATGAACTTGATCAAAGACCTTTAGTGTTTCAAGATTTGAAGGAACAATTTCCCCGATTACATAAGAGAAAGTTGTGTAAGTGTTAATCAGGGCAGATAATACTCATGAATATGTTGAAGATCTCATTTGTAAAACCCAAATTGAGAGAGGCAAAAAGGAGTTGCAAGTGGAGTCGCTCTTACACAATTGCACATCATCAGAGAAGGATTAGAAATGATGAAATCTGATTACTTACAATTTCTCATAGGTAAAGATCTTGCTATCAAGTTTGTTGAAGACAAGGAAAAAGAGGTTGATGAACTTTGTTTCCAGTTAAGTATGGCTCACTTTTCATTATACAAAGCAGAAAATCTGATATCTATTGCAGCCACACCCAAGGAACAAGAAAGTGATGTTAGTTTTTAGATCAGAAATGCAAATTAGCAGAAAATTCAACACATAGAACAATGAACATAGTGTTTTACCTTGGGAAAACCCTCCTTACTCGAGGGAGAAAAACCCAACAAAATATTCTCTAATAAATCAGAAGAATATGTGCAGAAATAGCACACAAGATCAGGCCCTAGAATAGGCCGAGTCTCATACAATAAGTAATGTCACTTCTGCTTGAAGCGAATCTTGAATGCACTAAATAATAACATTTCTTCTAGAATTGGATTTGCTGCTGAGAAGGTGAACTATTGCTGAATAGTGCGAATTGGAATTGGATGAATTGATGCTAAAATGAGGAGACACCTTCTCCTATATATACAAGCTAGGTGGTCTTTCTTTCTAGGGCTGACCTAGAAGAATACAAATTTTATTTATAGAACAAAGGCTGACCTACCTTGAACTGATTGTATTTAGGAGAAAATAGCTCTCGAAGCTACAAGACACTAACACTCCCTCTTAGCTAGGGAGGTATTTTCAAATATCCTTGTCATGGAGTCTCTCAACATGACGCCCACAATGGCTACACCCATTTGTGGAGAAAACACATCTTAGTCTTAGAGATGTACAAGGGTTCATCATGGAGTCTCTCAACATGATGTCCACAATGGCTACACCCATTTGTGGAAAACACATCTTAGTCTCAGAGATGTACAAGGGTTTGTCATGGAGTCTCTCAACATGACGTCCATCTCAGTCTCAGAGATGTACAAGATATCTTCGTCACGGAGTCTCTCAACATGACGTCTCATCTTAGTCTCAGAGATGAACAAGGGCTTGCACCTCATATTTCTCCATCTTCGAGAAATATACACTAGAAGGGCTTTCACCTCATACTTCTCCGTCTCAGAGAAATATGCATTACAAGGGCTTTCACCTCATATTTCTCCATCTCAAAGAAATATACATTAAATCTTCATGATGATGTGACTCCCTCTGAAGCTCCAAGTATTTGCATCAACCACTTGACCTCCTCGTCCAAGATTTCCTGCAATGCTTGCCTTAGAGGAAAGGTTTCCAACGCACACCTTTGACATTACTGACTTGCGAGAGTCTAGGACTGTCCTCGACCTCATCCCAGATCACCCTATTCTAAATAGGTTTGCGGAGCTACCAAGGTCAAATCCAGATTGACTGTCTTGAGCAATTCTATTCTCTGCAGCTGAAGAGGTCTACCAATGACTTTAGCACTTGGCCTTGCAACACTGCAACCCACTTAGTTGACACCTTCACTTCTTCTTAGTGAGTCATAAAACTCCCTCTTGATCCTTGCCTCAGAGATTGCAAAGAAATCCTTTGGAAGTGAACTCCCCTCCATTGACTGAACTCAAAACCTTAATCCTTTTCCTGGACATGCTCTCATCTCGTGCTTTGAATTCTCGGAATTTAACTCCCTCTAAATATCATTTCCTCCACTTTGAAGTAGCTGATCGCAATGACAATCTGTATAGGTTTTCTGTTGTTTAGTGTCTTCATCTTTCTCAATCTTCTTTGTTGATGCAAACTCTCCATCCAAGGCTGGCCCAACCTTGTTCCCTTGAGAGATGTCTCCAGTGAAGTTATGTGCCACCAATTCAATGTCAAGGCTGCAAGCTAAGTCTTCATGTTTGTTCATTTCTCCAACTGGCATGGCTTCCTCACCGGATGCCTCAAGCTCTTCCTCCTTTGAATTCCTTATGCAATCTTTGATAATTAATCCATCATCCTTTTGCTCCTCGATCCATCCTGCATTTCAAGGAGATTAATAATAGTTCATAAAATCAAACTACCCCTGATACAAATGAAGCATGTAGTCATATGGCAAATATCATTAGATAGAACAATGTGAAGGAATAATAGAACTTATCTTGTTGAAATCAGAATCTCCTTAAGTGCTGCACTTAAACCCTTTTCAGGTCTGCTCTTATCTTTCCTTTAGATCTGCTCATTATTTCACATTAATTCCTTTGTTGTCGTGCAACTCCTTATAGAATCTCTATTGAGCCGGTGGTTCTTACTAAGCCATTTATGATTTTTTTTTTTTTTAGCTCATCAATGCTATGCGTGGCATTATGTTGATCGTTCTTGGATATGTTGCCCCAAACTGTGGTGATGGTCTGATATAGATTTCGTCTCCTTCAATATAGAATTTCTCTTGCTTGGAGGATAGCGACCTAATGGTGGAAGGGCTGCAAATTAGCCCAACACTACTATTCATCAGTGACACCTATAATCCCCAAGACGCCTTGATCACTTGCTGTGCCAAAGAGGCCAGAATCACTTGACTTTTTACATGGACTGAAGTGTGTCATTTTGAAACATATATCTATTACCACATAAATGCAATCATTACCTCTTTGATTCCTTCACAATCTAAGAACGGTGCGCATACTTTCATCCTCCCATGGCTTCTCTAGAATAGGTAAGAGTTTTTATAAGTCGGTAGTTTGGCTCTTCCCTTTTGCATATTGACTAACTCTACAATTTTGTACCATATTCTTCAAATCCTTACCCATCTTTGGCCAATAATAACTTTTTCTTAGCTATGCCAAGCTTTTGTCCACTCCTATGTCTCCAGTTAGACGTCCACCATGTTTCTTCCTTACTAGATTTTCCCTCATAAATCCATGAGGTATACACATACACTTTCCCTTGAATAACAATCCTTCCTAAATGAAGTAATATAACCATGTCAGATTTCTTTCAATCAAAATCTTGCATGTAGCCCATGCCTCTTTGAAATCTAAATCATTTTCATACAACTCCTTCAATTATCATTTCATTTAGCAACAATTATCTTCTAGTTAATACATCAACTACCCAATTTGATCTACCACTTTTATGTTTCAATAAAGACAATTAACTTTAACGAATTCAACCCATTTCATATGTCATTCATTGAGAGTACATTGGCTAATTATTTATTGCAATGCTTTGAGATTAGTGAATAGGACAAATTCCTTTGGTAGTAAATATTGCCTCCGCTTCTTAAGTGCTTGTATGATGGGATAAAATTATTGATCATAGAAGTACTTTTTAACTACATTCAATTTTTCACTAAAATAAGCAATGGGTTTACCTCCTTCACTCAAGACTCCTCCACTTGATGTCCCTCTTATTACATCATAGTCCCTTTTAACTGTGGTGATGGTCTGTATAGATTTCGTCTCCTTCAATATAGAATCTCTCTTGCTTGGAGGACAGCGACCTAATGGTGGAAGGATTGCAAATTAGCCCAACACTACTATTCATCAGTGACACCTATAATTCCCAAGACGCCTTGATCATTTGCTGTGCCAAAGAGGCCAGAATCGACCTTTTGATTGTAGCGCTTGCCTTACTCCAGAAATTGTGATTTTCCTAGTTGTATTGATGCTCCACTAATGGAGAATTTGATACCTTCTTTTCACTAGAAATTCAATCTCCATCTTGGCAGAATTTGCACCCCTTTGAACTGAGAATGAAAATTTGTTTTGACTGCTTAAACAAATCTGATCAGATCTTTTCTTAGACCCACTTTGATACCATGTTAGTTTTTAGATCAAAAATGCAAATTAGTAGAAAATTCAACACATAGAAAAATGAACACAGTGTTTTACCCTAGGAAAACCCTCCTACTCGAGAGAGAAAAACCCAACAAAATATTCTCTTATAAATCAAAAGACTAAGTGCAGAAATAGCACACAAGATCAGGCCCTAGAATAGGCCGAGTCTCATACAATAAGTAATGTCACTTCTCCTTGAAGCGAATCTTGAATGCACTAAATAATAACACTTTTCTAGAATCGGATTTGCTGCTTAGAAGGCAAACTGCTGCTGAATAGTGCGAATTGGAATTGGATGAATTGATTCTAAAATGAGGAGACACCTTCTCCTATATATACAAGCTAGGTGGTCTTTCTTTCTAGGGCCGACCTAGAGGAATACAAATTTTATTTATAGAACAAAGGCCGACCTGCCTTGAGCTGATTGTATTTAGGAGAAAATAGCTCCCGAAGCTACAAAACACTAACAAGTGATACACGGATTATGGAGACTAAGGAAATATGTAGAAACCCTAGTTTCCCCCTGACACTGCTCCTGACTGATTTTTAGGTTTTTTCTGAAGTTTTTGATGTTTTGTGATTTTTTTGTGTTTTTGAAGCAATACTTGAAAGGTACGATTTTGACAATAATTTGAAATAAATTCAATAAAATTTATAAAGCTCTGGAAATGAAGAAATATAGACGCCAGTATCTCTATTTGATCTTTTCTAATGATTACAGGAAAACCCAGATACATGCATTAATTAAAACAATGAATTTGCAATATTTTATGAACCTGGAAATTGCTGCAACAGAAGTACAGAATTGTACGGCAGAAATAAATGTTCCTCTCCTCCTGCTATCTGATGACCGAATATGACTTCAGCACTGTAGGCGCCTCCAATGGTGAAGGGATGTGATCTGAAGATAGGCGTATGTGTCAAAACAAGGAAGCACGTCTTTTATTGCTGGTACGGCCTGTCAGAAATGTACGGCCAGCTGCTGTATTAAATGTAACTTGTACGGCCTCCACCAAAATTAATATCTAATCCTCTGAAATGGTGCGTCCAAGGTAATAGATGAACTCTGAATACAAAACACTGAAGAATCTCTGACAATGGACAATCTCTGAAGCTCTGTAGTTTTCTCTGAATAAGAAAACCTCTGCTGGCAATAGATCAAGTGATATTTCACACTCTCTGAATTGCTTTCCGCTGGAGATGGCTCGTTCCCCAAGGAAGTCGAACACGAAACCCTAAAGTCTCAGGCTCAGATCAATTTGATCAGTCTCTCAAATTCAATAATCACATAATGGCACAATTCCCAATGCAAAACCCTCTTAAGGCTGAAAAGTGCGATTTCCCTGAAAATAGGGTTTTAATAAAATATTCATATTTTAATCTTTTAATTCCTCCATAGTTCCCGGCTGAATATTTTAATATTATTTAAATGTGAAACTGGCCCCTTCTGATGATGGGCGCACCCCTCAAGGCAATCACTTAAGTTATAATTGAAAATTATAACTTTATAATATAAACATTAAATAATTAATATTTAATCAATATAATTAAATATTAATATTTCTCCCGTTACTTGTCCGTTTCCTGTTCCGTCTGATGCTGACGAACTCTGAAGTGATTCCTGATGCCGCCAAAGCCATACTGCTAAAAATAGCAGTGGTCCCACACTGCCTGCCAGGAACTGCTAAAAATAGCAATTCTGCAAATAGTCTCCGATCGAGCCAGAACGAAAGACAACTGATCAAACTCCGCTGACTGAAGTTGAGCCAAGCTCCGAAGTGACCCTCTATCCAGTCTATCGGCCTACGAGGGTCGTGTGATAGGCCAATCCTGTCCTCTGAGAGATGTCACTGAGAAGGGGACATGACAAAATAGTTGAAGGGATTGATGAACTCCATAGGGGTAAATATTGCTTAATGATCCCAACATTCCTCATATTAGGGGGGTTTAGTATGTTGATGCTAATTGGAAACTACATCAAGAATATGAACTCTTGAATTTTGAGGATCATTTTTCACATGAAGTTATAGCTTGCGGCCATGAGATAACTGCTATAATAGGTTATGTAGACGGGTTTGAGTGATACACTTTTTGGATCTGCAAATAATGATTAACATCTAGAAATGGAAGAAGTTGTGCAAGAGATCTATGAAGACACCAACAAAAGACATGAAGCAAAGGCTGCTTTTATGATTGTGAACAACAGTCCATTATCTTCATATGATTTTGTTCATCATGAGATGATAGATAAGATTTATATGGGTGACATTGGTAAGGGGCATCATCTTATCAATATTCAAGATTTGATGGCTAAGCATGAGATAGTGTTTGTGGACCCAAGTTACACACAAGACATGACATTCCATAATGGATTTACTATTCCTTCATGAAAACACCATTACTTATCACCATTATGGAAGGACACGAGGTATGTAAAGATTTCATCATCAAAGTTTTAACGAGAAGGTTGAGATTGCATTGGTGACATCTAATTGATGAGCTGATTATGGAAACTAAGAGATTACCTTAGGGAAGATAATGCATTTTGATAATACGTGGTTTGTCAAAGACAACATGCTTCCAAGATGCAATGTACAACAAATTTTGGGAGAGTTTTCAAACTTGGTTCTTTGGATTCCAGCTTGCACATTAATGTTTAAGGGTTGTTCTATGGTGCTGATCATGAAATTTTGAGACTTTGCATTGATGATAGTAGCTAATTGCATGGATTTGTGGGCATGGGATCGTCACTAGAGCATTGGGATATGGAATGTGGATAAGATCTTACTAGTTTATGATAGCAAAGGCATTTTCGAAGTGATTATAAATCAGATTTTCAGACTTAAACAGTGTTGTCATCATTCGTTTCAGAAGCTAGGAGGATGTATGCATGAGTATTATTGGTGATAATCATAGGATTTGGGATCCAAGTACAATCTTCAACTGTGAGATGTTTCAAAATTGGAGTGGTGGACAAAACCTCAGAGTTCTTACTGGTGTCCACTTTCCAATCAGCCTACATAGGACCTTGAATGTTCACATACATATGGATTGGCCAATACCTTTAGCCCAGTAGTAGAGTAATTCTTGGTCGGTGTTGATTGGTAGTGGTAATTTGGTTATTGTAGAAGTCTTTATGGTCATTTCCACACTCACATCTTCTGTGTTTTCAGGCATAATTTTTAATGACAACTGCTGCTTTGCACGCTAATTATGGCAACATAAGTTTATGAGCATATTGAATTTGAGTACTCCAAGATTTATTGGCAGTAGGTTGTGGGAGAACTTATATCTTTAGTGTAGTTATTTCTAACTCCCACTAGGGTGAGTGATGGTTATCGCAATTGGTTGGGTGAGTTGGTGTGCTCAAAGTTTGGTTTTGTGACATTTGGGGATTAAGTGTTGGCGAGGAATTATTAGTCTATGATCGGGAAGGTATTTTTAGGATGAATAATTTCAGGGATGACACTGTTGTTATCTTCTTTATCAGCTTCTAGTTAGGGACTAATTGGTATCACTTTTGGAACATGGTGAGGAGATATGTTGAGGGGTATTCTTGGGAGTTGAGCAGATTATATTTCCTATTGTCTAGGATCATGTTAGGTAGTGGGATTGCAGATGTGGACCTCATCGAGGCACCTTGGTAAGAGATTTTTCATTATATAGATTTCAACCCTCACATGTATATCAATTTGGGTTTAGATGATGTTTACATTTTTCGGTCACTAGGGAGGAGATGTAAGAACCCTGGTGGTTCTCAACCCAAGCCCTTGACTGAATAAGGCGATTTTTGAAAGTTTTGTGTATTTTGAGTTTTTTTGTGGTTTTTTTGCATTAACATGAAAAACTGCGATTTCTCTCTAAAATTGATAATAAATTCACAATAAATAAATAACCTCTAAATAAGCCTTGAAAATGTTCAGAGAAGGTAGGCGCATCATTTTATTTCACTTCCAGAGCGTTTACAAAGGCAAATAACAATATATGAATGGAATACAAATTTATTATGAAGGAACCTGATTTTCTTCTTGCAGGTGCTAGAAGACAAATGAAATAGTACGGCTGAATGGAAAGAGCAATCTCCAGGCTTGAAAAATCAATGCTGAAGCCCCAATGACCCCAGGCGCACAAGATCCAAATGATATAAGCTGAGGAAGAAGGCGTATTTCTCTGTAGTGTGAAAGTACGGCCTTGCTGGTACAAGTACGGCCCTGCTGCAGCAGCAAAAGAATATGGTACGGCCCAAATGAAAGTTGCCAGATCTCTGTAGAATCAACCTCTGATAGGTCGCCCCTGCTAACTGATGAAGTTCTCTGAAAAAAACCCTGCCTGAAATCAACTCAATGTGCTCAACTGCAACTCCTAATGAAGTCACCAAGATGCAAGCTTCAACTGGTATTGCACAGTCTCAGTCTGCCAATTCCTGAAGAGGTATCGTTCTCCAGAAACGAATCGTCTGCTGAAACCCTAGGTTTTGCAAACTCCAATGCTCAGAGCAAATAAGACAAATTTGAATAACATATCATAATGGTTCGATTTTGTCTTTCCTGTGAATATATACCTCTTTGAGAAATTCGACCCAATAGCTCTTTTTAATAATCATTTAATAAAATGATTAAATTCGTCTTTTAAACTTAGGAGAAATAATAATTAATTAAATGACGTCTCACTAATGAATAATAATTATTCATTATGTCAAATATATCACTTTATTATAAAGTATTAAAATACTTTATAATATATCATTTAATTATTAATATTTAAATATATTAATAAAGTGACTTTAATATAAAGTCAAAATATTAAATATTCAATAATCATTAAATACTTCTTATTTCTCCATCTGATCACCAAACTGAATAACTGGGTCGACTCTGAGCTGAATAGCTGAACCAGGTGCCCTGCCCAAAATAGCAACTTCCGCCTGACCTAACTTTCTAAAAATAGAAAGTTTCTAAAAATCCACTATGGAAGATTCTGCGAAGGCCCAACCTGAAACAACTGCAATACTGAAGCTACAAAACACTGGGTAACTGCCTCAATTGATCCTCTGCACCCATCTGTTAGCCTACGAGGATCAGAATGATAGGCTCACTCCTCGACAAACAATGTCAGCTAAAATGGGGACATTACAGTCCGCCCTCCCTGAAATTGCTTGTCCTCAAGCAATCTCTGCAAATACGGACGCACCGCACCACCTGGATCCCAAGGATAGTGCCGGACAATGTTCCTGCTGACCACAACTGACTCCAGTAACTCCCACAACTGATCAACAAGAATAGAATACCATTTCCTATCAACCTCAGTGTTGTTTGTCATAGGATCAAGAAACTCAGGAGGAAGCAAGTCAAACTGCAAGCAATACTTACTCCCTAAGACTGCACGAGATATACTGTTATCCAACATATCAAGCACGTGCATACCAGAACTGTGCACCTGAAATAAATCGTGTATGTGTGGATCAAACATGAAACCATATACACTCTGCACCGTGTACTCACTATAAAACTTCTCTGAAAGCTGAGTCTGAAATCCCAAAGCACGAGTAGGATCCCGAACACTATCATCACTCTTCCCACTAACGAGAGAGATAGAACGTAGGCTCCCATCTGTAATCCCTCTCAACACATATTTCTTGCCCTGTACCTCAAATCTCATCTCCATTTTAGGCAAGTTGAGGGTGAACACACTAATGTCCTGAAGCCATCTCATAGCCAACACTAAATCCATCCCACCCAGGTTGACTACATAAAAGTCTGCCTGCAACTCATAGTCATTTAGCATGAGGGTGAGATTACAAATTCATCGAGTGCAAGTGAGTGTATATCCATCTGCCACCCGAACTCTGAATCCAACAAAGTCCTCTGTCTGGAGCCTGCATCTGTTGACGAAGCTCTCATCAATGAAATTGTGTGTGGCTCCGGTGTCAAGCATAGCAATACATCGCTGTCCATCCACTAGTCCCCTAAACCTGAATGAATCATCCCGTACACTAGCAGATAATACCAACGGGGACAAGTTGGCATCGGGCCCAAACTCCATAGAGGCATTCCTGGCCTCTGCATGTTCTGAAACAACCTGCTGGTCTGAATCCTCAGACTCAACATCCTCATAGTAAACCCACATGGCGCGGTTCGCTCTGCCCTTCGGTCTCAAAGGACAATCATGCTCCTTGCTGTAGGGTTCTTTGCACCAATAACAAAGTTGTTTCCTTCTCAATTCATCACGAGTTGCATCATTAATTCTTGCAACTGTTTTCCTTTTTGGTTCTGCAACTGGTGTATGACTCTCCTCAATAGGCAAGCTGTTTGTTTTAGGCTGAAATTGTTTCTTCGGAGCAGCAAGCTCCATACTCCTTGCCTTCCGCATCGCCTCCTGAAGAGTAGGAGGATCGAATGCCTTGACCCAACCCCTCATAGGCTCTGTCAACCCCTCAACGAAGAGTATAATGAGTCTCCGTTTTGAAATGCCTGTCACCATGACTGCTACCCTCTGAAACTCACCAATATAAGAATCCAAACTACCTGTCTGCCTGAGCTGAGCTAGCTCTCTGAAGTTAAGTTCCGGATCCTTCTTATCAAAGCGCTCTATGAGCCTGCTGGTGAACTCCTGGTAAGTATTGACTGCATGATGGCCAAGTGTATACATGCCGTGATGCCACCAATCATGCGCTATTCCATCAAGATGCAAGGTAGCAAACTTGATGGCCTCGTCCTCCTGCATAGGCCTCAATGATATATAGTTGTCCAATTTCTGGACCCAAGACCTCGCTGATGTCTTATCAGACCCATCAAAATATGGCAAGGTGATCTTGCTAACTGCATACTGCAAGTCCCTGTTCACCTGTGGCTGTGGCTGCTGATGCTGAGGGGATCTACGGTCAAATCTGCCTCCTCCTCTAGGTTTATGAACATCCATAAACTCATGAAACGATAATGCCTGCCTGATCTCAGGTGCCAATGATAGGTACTCACCATGAAACCTCGTCACATCTGTTACTGACATGCCATTATGTGGCGGAAACTCTTGATGCTGTCCCTGCTGCTCTGCCCCCGGAGTCGGAGGTGGAGTCTCTCTAGGTAAGAATGTAGGCTGTCTAGGCCTACACTCCTGATAGATCGGTGACGGCTGTCGTGGTACTGATGCCAAAGGCTGATCTACTGGTGTAGTCCCGCTCGTCTGTCCAATCTGTATATAATGAGGCTGTGTGGGCGTATACTGTCTAATAGTGCCCATCAACTGGGACATCATGTCCATCATGTTATCATGCCTGCGTCTGAACTCCTCATCGGTAATGTCGCCCTCTGCATGTGCTTTCCCTGTATCCCTAACTGTCTCTGTAGGAATCTCGTGATCCGCCATTAGGGTTGCAACACTGTTTTCACTGCTGTTAGAGCTGGATCTGTGAATGCCTAATACCCCTGACACTGTCTCACCTTATGGAATCGGTGGACCTGTCCAATCCTCGGCTCTGCCTGTCCCTACACCTTTAATATAGTGAATAGTATCTCTGCTCATGAAAAAGCAACTAAAAAGCACACTGTATTCTGAAAAAGCACAGGATGGCAGGAAATCTGTGCTCTGATACCACTGTAAGAACCCTGGTGGTTCTCAACCCAAGCCCTTGACTGAATAAGGCGATTTTTGAAAGTTTTGTGTATTTTGAGTTTTTTTGTGGTTTTTTTGCATTAACATGAAAAACTGCGATTTCTCTCTAAAATTGATAATAAATTCACAATAAATAAATAACCTCTAAATAAGCCTTGAAAATGTTCAGAGAAGGTAGGCGCATCATTTTATTTCACTTCCAGAGCGTTTATAAAGGCAAATAACAATATATGAATGTAATACAAATTTATTATGAAGGAACCTGATTTTCTTCTTGTAGGCGCCAAAAGACAAATGAAATAGTATGGCTGAATGGAAAGAGCAATCTCCAGGCTTGAAAAATCAATGCTGAAGCCCCAATGACCCCAGGCGCACAAGATCCAAATGATATAAGCTGAGGAAGAAGGCGTATTTCTCTGTAGTGTGAAAGTACGGCCCTGCTGCAGCAGCAAAAGAATATGGTACGGCCCAAATGAAAGTTGCCAGATCTCTGTAGAATCAACCTCTGATAGGTCGCCCCTGCTAACTGATGAAGTTCTCTGAAAAAAACCCTGCCTGAAATCAACTCAATGTGCTCAACTGCAACTCCTAAATGAAGTCACCAAGATGCAAGCTTCAACTGGTATTGCACAGTCTCAGTCTGCCAATTCTTGAAGAGGTATCGTTCTCCAGAAACGAATCGTCTGCTGAAACCCTAGGTTTTGCAAACTCCAATGCTCAGAGCAAATTCAAGACAAATTTGATTAACATATCATAATGGTTCGATTTTGTCTTTCCTGTGATTATATACCTCCTTTGAGAAATTCGACCCAATAGCTCTTTTTAATAATCATTTAATAAAATGATTAAATTCGTCTTTTAAACTTAGGAGAAATAATAATTAATTAAATGACGTCTCACTAATGAATAATAATTATTCATTATGTCAAATATATCACTTTATTATAAAGTATTAAAATACTTTATAATATATCATTTAATTATTAATATTTAAATATATTAATAAAATGACTTTAATATAAAGTCAAAATATTAAATATTCAATAATCATTAAATACTCCTTATTTCTCCATCTGATCACCAAACTGAATAATTGGGTCGACTCTGAGCTGAATAGCTGAACCAGGTGCCCTGCCCAAAATAGCAACTTCCGCCTGACCTAACTTTCTAAAAATAGAAAGTTTCTAAAAATCCACTCTGGAAGATTCTGCGAAGGCCCAACCTAAAACAACTGCAATACTGAAGCTACAAAACCCTGGGTAACTGCCTCAATTGATCCTCTGCACCCATCTGTCAGCCTACGAGGATCAGAATGATAGGCTCACTCCTCGACAAACAATGTCAGCTAAAACGGGGACATTATAGGAGAGTGCAGATTGGACATTATGGATTAATAGTTCTAATCAGAGTGGTGCAACGACAACATGGTGGATTTTTCTAGAGATTGATTTGGAACCTTGGGATTAGACTTGGGTCTAGTTTGGCTTAGCTAGATGTTATTGAGTGTGCCCTAACATTGCTTGAGGAATTGGGTGGCTATTTATAGAGCCTTAGCCCCATCAAATTCCATTTCCAAAGGCATGTAAACTGCCAGAACTGTAATTTGAATGATTCAACTTGATAAGTGGCGGGTTTCTAATCTCATACTTAGTTTCCAAGAGGTGAGTCGACCTCCATTGTTTGACAGCAAAATGGAGACCAATTCATATTTGCACATGGTTAAATATTCACAATTGACACCTACAAGCTTCCTTCCAGATATGGCACCAATCCAAAAATTTGGCGAGTAGAAATGCATAGTGAAAAAGTCCAATGTTATTTGTAGTCCACATCGCCTATAATTATGGCTCAATCGACAAGCATTCAGGCTGCGTTTCATATTTCCTGCGACTTGGTCATAGCCTCACGTGTTTTTCCTTAGCACTGAATTTCTTTTAATTTCTAAAGTTCATAATATAATTTGTGAAATATTTTGACTTCCACTATATTGGAGATTGATGTATTTTATTTCCCATGGTCAAAGAGAATATTTCGATTCATTCTATTTCCATGTTTGGTGATAACAATCGATTGGGTATATTAAACCCGATTTCCATATTGATGATCAATAATCGGCTGAGTAATATTTAACCCAATTCCTATAGTTGGAGTTTAATATTAATTCAATGTGGAAAATGCTTTGATTTCCATTATGAAATTAAATATTAAATTACATATTATATATTATATATATATTAAAGTAATCAACAATATATATATTCATTCCGTAAACATATCCTAAGCTAGTCAACAATACCGATATATATATATATACACACACATACACACACATATATGTAAATTCTCAGGGGATAATAATATAATATTATTAATATCCATATATAATAGGTTGTGTGCATATATACATGTATATAACTGTATATACCTCAATGTACACGTATGTGTAGGTATACCATATCGATACATCCAAATTAGCATATCCATCTGCCAATCATACACCTATATCGATATGTATATACATATGGATATGTGTATATACTATATATATGTATATATGTCCACTCCCTATTCACTTACATTCATTCATGTTACCATCATAATGATCGTAATACAACAGGACAAATATACAAATAAACATCACTCACAAAAGCCTAAAGAAGTAAACAAGACTCCTAATGCCAATGTACGAACTATGGATGACTTATCTAGAACCAACATAACTGACTTAGTTCACTCAATCTATAGTGACGTGTGTGTATGCTTAGATAGTTCACATTACTAGTTAAATGACCAAGCTCCTCTCCCGAGTGATATTTCCCCTCCGTTTGGAGGAATGGTTCACATACCTGCATCCACTGACATAAACTCACGACAGTCATATGTTTATAACATTAGCAGTATACATAAACATCTCAAGTTAGAATAACATGATTCATTAACCTCCTTATGCTATATTTTCACCATGAATAACATCAATTGAAGCAACATTAAATGAGATAATGTAATGTCCCCATTTTTAGCACTACACTTTCCAGTGATTGATAGCCTATCCCCAGTGTGCTGTCGGCTAGTCAAAGCTAGAATTAGGGTTTCAGGCTGCTTGGTGGTTTCTTTTGAAGATTCGAGGGTTTGCATGTTGAAGTTTGGCTGTTTGGATTCTGGATTCCTTCTGGGTTTTCAGAGAGCTTCGTAGTGGTATGACATGCAATTGCGTCGGGCAACATTTCCAGACTTACTATTTTTAGTAAGTTACAACAGCTACATCTTGGAGTTTGGGATTTTGGATTTTGGATTCTTTCTGGGTTTTCAGAGAGCTTCGCAATGGTATCGCATACACTTTGATATGAGCAACTTTCTAATTTTACTATTTTTAGTAAATTCTATTTTTGGCAGTGGTCCAATTGGCATCAACTCAACAGTTTTTCCTCTTCAGGCGGTTCAGTTGGTAATGTTGATTTTGGCCTTGTGGTGAAATTTCTAATGGATATTGAATTATTTATGTTGCTAAGGTTATATTTTAATATTATGACCCCTTGGCCTAACATTACAACTTTAAGTTGTTTTTAAAAAGGGGACTTGAAAGGTGGACGCCTCATCAGGAGGCTAATTAAAATATTTCTAAAGGCCAAAATATAGCTAGAGGATTTGGACGCCAACTTTGAGGGAGATATTATTTTATTAAAAGATTTATTTTGCTCTTGAAAAAAGGGACGCCATCTTGTGGAGGGAAAAGGAGTCAACTTAAATTTGAAAATGATTTGTCTTCTTATGCTGGGCATACCTTCCAGAGACTTCTAGAAGATCTTCTCAAACTTATAAAAGGAGGCTTTGGTTCTTCATTTGGTATCCATGAAATTTACAACGTTATGTTGCCAAAATGGTGAGAGATAGCTTCGAGGAATGCATACCTCCTAGCTTGGGCTCGACTTCTTGCTTGAAAGATAGCAACTAGTTGAGATATTAGTTGTAGTTGAGTTTATTGCACATTGTAGTTGAGTTTCTTGCATATTGTAGTAGAGTTCTTGCATTTCAGTCACATTTTGGAGTTGCTGGTTTAGCATAGCTGATTGTAGTTTTTGCTCATATTTCATGAAATAAAAACAAAATTGTTCTGGGCATTTCACCAATCTATTTCTTTGCTAGGGGCGACCATTTGTGCCAGTTTGCAGATTTTTCAATGAAGATTCTAATTTTATCCAGTGAAAATCGCACCTCTTGAGGCCGTACCATTATGTTCTGCCTGACAAATGTTTAGAAAAAAAAATTACAAGTTTTTAGAGCCATTTTCTGATTAGAATCTGGTCGCCATCTTCATAGTGTTCATTTGCATCAGATTTCATGTCATTTGGACAAGTCTAGAGAGAGTTATGAGCATTTTAGTGAGTTACAGTGTTGCTGGTTATGCATTTTTAGTCATTGTTCAGTCATATCCGATTGCAAGATTTTGTCTTAGGAGTTGGGTTTGAGTCTTGGGGTTTGGTTGAAAATTGGAGAGACATTATAAATCATTGCAGCTTTGATATACTCTAATTCCATGTTCTTGGCAGGCATTTCTATTTCATTGTAAAGCTGAACAGTAGTACTGTCAGCTACTTCTTTCTTTGCTAAGTTCATATATAATTCCCACGGGTGTGGAAGAGACTGGCCCTCGCTCAGTCTTCATTGTACTTGCATTAGATCCTCATTCATCATATGATAGCGCCTTGCTCATCTCAGGTTTGGAGTGCACATGCTTGATGATTGAGTTACTTTCAGCTCTACATTGTTTTAATAGATTCTCCACCATATGATAGTGCTATTCCCACCTTGGGTTTGGAGTGCACATGCTTGGTGTCGAGTTTACTTTTCAGCATTGTAATTCTTTCCAGTTGCTACTGACGACCCTCTTGCCATATGACAACATTATTCTCATCTTGAGATTGAGTGCGCATTCTTGGCAAAGAGTTACTTTCCAATTGCTGGTTTGGTTTGAGCTAATCATAACGAGTGCTTCTTGTGCTGGTGTGTTCATTCAAAAATTGAAAAAATTGGGTTGGCTCATTACAGATAATCATTAAATGTAAAAACACTCATATTGATAACACGGTACAACATTTTATTCATTCACAGAATTCACTTTACAATCATCTATCCCTATGCAGTATTAATATGTAGTAGCTATACAATCGGGGTGTAACATTATGCAAACTGTATACAAAAACAATCATCAATGTAGTGGAAACAAATTGAAAACAAGTTCAAAACAACAGATTGGTAAACTGTTTAACGAAATGTATATGCACATGAAGTTAAGAAATTGAAAAAATTTTGCATGGTAATTTAGCTTGGGATATTTAAGATATTATGCTGATGGATGCTTGTCATGTCTTGTTGGGAAGACTATGGCAATATTACATGATGGCTATGCATGATGGCAAGATGAATACCTACGCCACATTCTAAACGATGGGAAATAATTTACGTTGAACCCATTGAAGGGCAAGGGAGAGGAAGAGGACAATAGTCCAAAGGTATGTTTGGTTTTGGGAAACAATTTTTAAAAGATATAGAAGAGGAAAGGCTGTGTTATGCCTTTATTCTTGAGATTGTAGAAGTTAGGACAACAAGGGAAGAGGAGGAAGGTCGATTAAAAGTGAAGAAACTATTGGAGGAATATGTTGAAATATTTTTGCCATTGATGTCAAAGGTGCTGGTAGAATCTTTGTTTAGCAAATGCAAATAAGATTAACTCTTCCTTTAGTCCAGTGTGTTCGTAGTATGCAATGTAATTGTAATAATGTCAGACATATGAAAATGAGTGTAGTAGAATTAACTGGTTAAGTGTGGCGGATCTTTTGAGTCAGATTTAAAAGTCATATGCCAAGTCAGTTTCCAGGTCAAAGTGCCAAATCAGCTTAGATAGGTCAAAGGGTTCAAGTGCCAAGTCATTTTCTTTTTTAACACCTTGCACCTCAGTTTCTTCTATTATTAGCGGCGACTTGTTTATCTTTATATATTTGATGATAAATGCTTTGAGGGTGGCGATTCTATTTTGTGTGTCTATTTTTGATCAGCGACGACTTCATCATTTTTGGCAGCGACGACTCATTTTGGGTGTCGGCTACTGCTATGGATTTTATTTCATATTTCTATAAACTCTCCATTCTTAGTGCGTGTGAGTGGCTAGAGGCCTTTGTGGCACTTTTCATATGGCTAACTATTCTCTAGGAAGTCAAAAAATTCGCCATGTTTGACGATACAATATTTGTCGTATTTATTTTTGAAATGGCTTGCATTGGTTCTCTTTGTAAAAGTTGTGAGTTTTCAAATTTTTTTTGGCTATCCTTTTCTACGGCTTAGGTTGGATGGTTTTCTGTTAGATGATCAAATTTTTTGCAAGTGATATGTATCTGTGAGTTCATCAAGATTTTGCAAGGGTTATGTATGTGGGAGTTCTTCAAAATTTTGGTCGATATGCATGAAGGCAAATCGCAACTGGGAGATGTTTGAAATCTCAGACACATTTGGACAAGTTCAAATTGATTCTTAAGGTGAATTCATTAATGACATGGTTGTAAAGGTTGAAGTTGTGAAGGTCAAGCAGTGTGTGTAGTGGTGTTGTGAGAGACATCTCAAGTGTCAATGTGAGAAAAACATTTTTCTGTGCTAGTCGTGACATTAAATATGTCAGCACTACCCCTTTGGCATTTGCTGAATATTGAATAGATATCATGGGAGTTAATTCACATTCTAGGGGCATATTCTTTTTGTAGGGTCTGCATTCATTGTGGAAGGTGTGCATATTCAAATCTTTGGACTTCCATTTTTAAGGCTTGAGCTGACTGTTGATGAGTTGATTAATTTTTAAGAAGGCTCTGTGAGTGGATGCACGGCTTGGTGTGGAAGTCGTCTTTATCTTTTCATTCTGCTCTTGCCTATATACATATTGGCATTCAGTCGGTGTTTCTGCAAGACTTTAAAACGTATTGATATCACTTTTTCTGTCACGTGTTTTGAAGTCAACACTGTTGAAAAACCTTTTTAAAATCTGAGGACGTGTTTTCAAATAAAACTGCAATCTTATGGTCTATACAGCTGAGTTGAGCTGCTTGAATTAATCCGAGTCTCTTGTGGTCACTCAAGTGTAGAAACTGTGCTCATGGGTGATGCATTTCGAAGCATATGAAACCATTCAGTATATAGGTAGGCTTCAGGCATAGAGCAAAAGGTGTTATGTGTTTTAAGCAAGGTTACCCCAAGTTTCCGGGACGGGGACGACAGGGGACGGCGGGACGAGTCCCCAAGTTTCCGATTTTTGAGGCCAAATTTAGGGACGGCAGGGGACGACTATATAAAAATATAGGGGAAATTTAAAAAATATAGGAAAATGTTAAATATTCAATTAGATAACATGGATAAGGCATGCATAATATACATTATAGAACATTAACATATAACATTTGTGTTCAAGTTGATATGGTTTATTGGGTATGCATTGATCTTAATGAATAAGTTAGAAGTTATTCAATGGAAAACTTGATTTTGAACTAAGAAAACAGATACTTTGATGATAATTTTTTTGTTTATCGATAACTGGAACAAGGGAGTGCAGCCTTCTGAGAATGATAGTGAGTTGCATTAGGCAAATAATTTGCACAGTTATCATGTTATTGTTTTGCATGATCAGATGTCCCAGGGCCCGCTATGTATCATCTTCACAATAGAGTAAGACCTGTGAGACTTATTTATGAGGCACAACAACATTGGGAACAAGCACTGAGTGTTGGGTTATTCACTGGAATTCATCTAGGCACCTCAGTGCATAAACCAATATTGAATAATTGTATTAGTTACACTTATCCAAAGTTTCAAGACAACAAGCAGTGGCACCAATTTATTTCATGGGTGGACATAATTAAGTTCACACTCCCTTGCTATGAAAATGTGTTTTTTGTTTTTTGTTTTGACCATGCTTTGATGCGGGGGATGGTTGACAATCCTGGGGATGGCCAGGGGACTTCTAGGATGGCTAATTGTCTTGAGAAGTCCCCTGGCCATTCCCAATTCCCCTGGCCGTCCCTAGGACTGGTTAGCTGTCCCCCATCCGGTCAACGACGTCTCCTTGTTTCGGGGATGTTTCCTGAAAATTTTGCTAAAAAGGGGACGGTCCCCCTGCCGCCCCCCAGTACCTGGGACATCCTGGGGACAGGGACGGGGCTTTTTGGGGGGGGGGGGGACCCGTCCCTGGGATTCCCTAGTTTTAAGAGAATTTGATTGGTAGTGTATTTTCTGATATTAGTGTGAAATCATATTGAAATGGAGACTTCTCTATGAATTCAAGTTGTAAGAACAATGAGGTTATGCTCAGCTAATTGCTTTGTTCAATTTTAGAACAAAGAATTTATCATTGTCTATACACATGAGTATGAGGTGAAGTTGATATGCGAAATGAGGATGCTTTGAAAACATTTGTTCAATTTCTGAAGTTGGTGCTTCAGCATCTTGGAGTTGGTGCTCACTTTTGTAATCTGGGTTGGTGCCCTTTGAAGTGAATATAAGCATAGTTCTGCTGTGGTTTTTTACTCGAAAGGGTTTTCCACGTGAAAATTGGTGTTCTTCATGTTGATGGTTGCTCTTTCTGTTTTTAATGCTGATTCTTATGGTTTAAGTTTAAAAGTTCTAAAATATTGATTCACCCCCACCCTCTCCGTATTTTCTGTGTGCTCTTCAAAATATGTTGAAATTTTGTCAAAGGAATTGCCAAATGGGTTGCTATCCATGAGAAGTATTAGTCATCACATGGTTTTAATTCTCAGAGCAAGCTCACCAAACAAAGTAGCATACAAATGATATCAATAGACAACGAGGAAGTGAAGAAACAAATCCAATAGATGTTAGATAAATGTTTGATAAAAGGAAAGTTTGAGCTTGCATGTAGTACCTAGTAGTATTGGCACCCAAAAAGGATGGTGAATGGCACATGTGCATGTATTCACAAGCCATCAACAAGATGATAGTGAAGTATTGGTTTCCATTACCTCAAAGGATGATTTGATGGATTATTTAAGAGGAGCCAAATATTTCACAAAAAATTACTTGAAGAGTGTATTACCAGATTCTTATTAGAGAGGGGGATGAATAAAATACTGCATTAATGACAAATAATGGGTTGTATGATTGGTTGGTTATGCCTTTTGAATTGACTAATTCACCAAGCACTTTCATGACGTTGATGAGTGGGGTATTGAAGTCTTTTCTTAGTGAATTCATGATTGTTTATATAGATAGCATTTTGGTTTGCAATGAAAGGAAGGAAGATTTAAAGCATTTAAGGCTAGTCTTGAAAAGATTAAATGAAGAAAATTCGCTAATCAATTTTATAATGTAGTTTTATGAAGAATGAACCAGTGTATTTGGGATATGTCATTTACTTAGAGAGTTTGAGAATGGATCCAAAAAGGGTAAGAGCCATTGTAGAGGGGCCATCTCCAAAAAGTACATTTGAGGCAAGATGCTTTAGCAAGCTTCTACATGAAGTTTATTTGGAATAGTAGTGGCATTTGTACACCTATCATAGAGACCATTAAAGTTGGTACAAATGAATTTCAGTGGATAGTAGCAGAAGAAAAGAGTTTTCAGCTTGCAAATGAGAATGTAATAGATCTACCTGTCTTTGCATTGACAAACTTCAATGTGTTTCAAGTAGACTATGATGTAATAAGAGGGACATCAAGTGGAGGAGTCTTGAGTGAAGGAGGTAAACCCATTGCTTATTTTAGTGAAAAACTGAATGTAGTTAAAAAGTACTTCTATGATCAATAATTTTATCCCATCATACAAGCACTTAAGAAGCGGAGGCAATATTTACTACCAAAGGAATTTGTCCTATTCACTAATCTCAAAGCATTGCAATAAATAATTAGCCAATGTACTCTCAATGAATGACATATGAAATGGGTTGAATTCGTTAAAGTTATTTGTCTTTATTGAAACATAAAAGTGGTAGATCAAATCGGGTAGTTGATGTATTAACTAGAAGATAATTGTTGCTAAATGAAATGATAATTGAAGGAGTTGTATGAAAATGATTTAGATTTCAAAGAGGCATGGGCTACATGCAAGATTTTGATTGAAAGAAATCTGACATGGTTATATTACTTCATTTAGGAAGGATTGTTATTCAAGGGAAAGTGTATGTGTATACCTCATGGATTTATGAGGGAAAATCTAGTAAGGAAGAAACATGGTGGACATCTAACTGGAGACATAGGAGTGGACAAAAGCTTGGCATAGCTAAGAAAAAGTTATTATTGGCCAAAGATGGGTAAGGATTTGAAGAATATG
The DNA here is from genome assembly GCA_007258455.2 of Sequoia sempervirens. NCBI lineage: Eukaryota > Viridiplantae > Streptophyta > Pinopsida > Cupressales > Cupressaceae > Sequoia > Sequoia sempervirens. Next base: position 22,943 of record VDFB02219231.1, read on the forward strand.
GTACAAAATTGTAGAGTTAGTCAATATGCAAAAGGGAAGAGCCAAAATACCGACTTATAAAAACTCTTACCTATTCTAGAGAAACCACGGGAGGATGAAAGTATGCGCACCGTTCTTAGATTGTGAAGGAATCAAAGAGGTAATGATTGCATTTATGTGGTAATAGATATATGTTTCAAAATGACACACTTTAGTCCATGTAAAAAGTCAAGTGATGCTAGACATTTGTCACATTATTAAGGAAATAGATTCCATGGATTACCAAAAAGTATAGTCTCAGATATAGACTAAATTTGTTGGCCACTTTTGGTGCACTTTGTGTGATAAATTAAACACCAAACTGAATTTTAGTTTAGTTTATCCTCTTCAAATAGATAGAAGTCTAGGTAGCTAATTGAGATGTAATGGGATTTTCTAATGTCCCCTTTCATAAGCAGTTGATTGATGGTGATAGTCTATTCCTTGGCTTCTTGTAGGCTAATGTGGTTTGGTTAGGGGACTCCACAGATCTTGGCGGCCGTGTTATTCAACCATTTGGCCTATTCCATGTGTTGTGGTGAGTTCAAGGCTATAGGAGATTCCTTTTGACATTTTTGGAGTGTTTTTGAGCACTTGGCCCAATATTACTATTTTTAGTAAGTCACTTCCTCAACACCGACTTGGCACTTCTGCATTGGTTTTCACTTGGCAAGATCAATTATTGCATTTAATGATTATTTTATATTTTTTAATGGCGTGGGGAATTATTTTAAATAATGTTAATGTTATTATTAAATTAAATATTTAACTAAATGTTATTTTAAATATTTTAAAGTGGCTTTATAAAGTGGCATTTAGGGGCCTAGCTCGATTGGCTAAAGCATCCTATTGCAAGCAAGAGGTCACGAGGTCTAGTCTCCCTTGTCCCCGTGGTATTGGAGGGCCTATCATGTGAAAAAAGTTTACCAGGTGCATTGTAGTTTATAGGGGGGCTACTTGATTCCTGCAATCTAAAAAAAAGTTGTTTTAAAAAAGCGATGTCTACATGCAAGACATAAGGGGATTTTTGTAATGTCCCCATTTTAGCCCTACGCTCTTCAATTGGATTTAGCCTATTTCCAGAAACTCGTAGGCTAAGCAGAGATTGGAAATTAGGGTTTTCACTTTTATAGGAAGTTCAGATGCAATTTTGAAGGTTTGTATGTGTGAGTTTTTGACGCATGTCTGATGAAGCTTTCTAGGTTT
>VDFB02219233.1:0-54941 GCA_007258455.2 Sequoia sempervirens
TAGGGTTTTTCGTTAACTGATGGTAGTCTTCCAGTTAACTTGCTTTCAATAAGGACGTGCATGCTCGCACAATTGTCCATTTTAGATTAGATGTTTCGGTTAACTGATGGTAGTTTTCCAGTTGACTGTATAGTTTACTTCATTAGGGTTTGGCAGCAAATCTTGCATGCATTGCAAGAACTGTAGATGACTCAAGGTGATTTTAGGGTTCCCTACACCTTGATGTATATAAATAAGAGTTGTTGCTCATTTGTAATTAACTTTTGCTTGAGAGAGAAATATATGCTGCGCCTACCTTGCCCTCAATATTGCTCTTTTGGTATTTGTTCATGTGTCTTCGCTATTACGATTAATTGTTATGCCACATAGGGTTTCAAGAGATTGTAATGGTGAATTCTTTCTGTCTTGTGAATTTTTTATCATTTCAATCAAGTGTTATGCCACATAGGGTTTCGTGAAATTGTGATGATAAAATCGTTTTGTGAAGTCTTTACTACTTTGATCAAGTGTTATGCCACATAGGGTTTCAAGAGATTGCGATGATAAATCTGTTTTGTGAATCTTTATCATTACAATCAAGTGTTATGCCACATAGGGTTTCGTGAGATTGTGATGATAAAGGCTGTCTTGTGAAGTTTTTACTATTTTGATCAAGTGTTATGCCACACAGGGTTTCATAAGATCGTCTTGGTAAATTCTTAAATCTGTTTTGTGCCCAATAAACTTGTCTAGATTGAGCTGATAGATGCGCCACCTTGCCTTCAAGTAGAGAATCTAAACACGTTTATCGTTCGATAATCATCCCTGCTCCATTTCCTCATGCTCGCTTTTCTTGAGGAAACCGGAGGATTTAAAGTAGTTAGCTGAAGTGAAGCATGATCTGCGAAACCAGAAAATACTTAGCTGCAACGTTTTTGGTTTTCTTAACCTTGTGCCTCTTCCAGCTGAGAACAAAAAGATAGGACTTAGATTACTTTTCTTTTCCATGCATTCCAGCACAACGAGGGAGCTTCCCCTCCTAATTTGAAGAGCACTCATTGCGTAGTGTACATAGCTGTCCGTACAAATCTGCACTCCAGAGGTGTTAGATTTTACGCCAACAAATTTTTCCAAAAAAAAGCGTTTTTTATGAAGTTTACGCAATTTTTTAAGTTGTCGAGTTTTTTGCCGAGTTTTCGCCGAGTTTTTTTTTAGTTGAGTTTTTTGGGCTTGCCATGTTTTTGCAATTGGTGAGTTTTTCAACTATGCTTGCGAGGCTCTCCAGTCTTAAAAGAAATGATTCATTCAGGGTTAGAGGTTCCTTTATAAGGCAGCAAATAATTGCCCTTATTGACACCAGCTACTCATAATTTCATTGATGAGGACATCGTAGCACAACATGGGCTCAAAACTAAAAAACTGGAGGTTTCAAAGTCATGGTTGCCAATGGTCACACTATGTATTGCATGAAGAAGATCCCACAATTGAGCCTCCTATTGAACTACTACAAAGTCAATTATGATTTTTATGTTGTGAATATAGGGGGCACGAATATTGTTCTTGGTATGTAGTGGCTTCGTTCTCTTGGTGAGATCCCCTTGAACTTAAAATCTATGGAGCTGAAATTTCAAAGTGAGGGAAGAATGGTAGTGTTAAAAGGAATGAAAAAAGAGGGATCCCATATAGCTACATGCAAATTGATGTAGGGAATATTTGATCATTGGTCAAAAATGAAGTCACAACAAGGAGGTAACAATGATTTTCAGATTTTGATTAATCCACTATTTGATATGGATGTAGAGTTGTCCTTTCATAACCCTCTTTTTGAGATGCATGATGATGATTTAGGGGAGGAACAGGTTCCTAATGATGCCTTGCTCCCTATGATGGATTATGTTCGATGGGATCAATATGGAGGGATGAATGACTTCGTGGATTCACGACCAAGGAAGGAATACTATTGTGATTTTAAGTTGATGGGCATCAATGTGGTGGAAACATTTTGGGGGTGAGTATCCATACCTAGGATCGTATGCATGGGTTGTGGGGAATTAAAGATGATGGGAGAGACATACCATGGGAGGTTACGGATCAAAAAGGTGACTAGAATGCTTCTGTTACCTATCTTTACAGTCATTATATGAGTCTATTTGTGATCATACAAGTGGATTGGAGAGAGATTTTTCACAAAGTTTGATACATACTGAGTTGGTGACTCTTGAGAAGGCATTTTTAGTTAAGGGAATGATCAAGAATTTCATTTTGGCCAAGGTTTTTCAATGTTGCAGCGATTGTTCTTCTTTTTGGATGATCAGATTTGAAAAATCAGACTTGAACAACTGCAGATCAAAGTATTTTCAGACCATTCAGCCTCTTAATAAGGTTAGTTTTTGGTCTTGAAAGAAGGGAATGGAAGGTTTTTCTAACCGGGTTTAGTGTGGGATGGGTGTTTAGGCACCAAGCAATTGTTATTTCTTATTATCAGCCTGCATTTTTGGTTGGGACAGTAGATTTCTTTACAATTGCAGCCATTATGTTGAAGTGCAAGAAACTAATAGTGAGGAAGTCAACATTAACTTTCTCATTTATACTCCCACGGTGCCACGGATTTGTGATTATGCAGAGAAATTTTCTAAGGAATTGATTAGGATCATGTGGTGTTTGGTTGCTGTTCTTACAAGGGAATTTCAAGAGATCACTTGTGCAGGTACCTAGCAATACAGTGCTCCAAGTAGCTGGAGCTACAAACCTTCTAGACTTATTTGCGATTTTGGAATCACATTGAGTTTTATTTGAGGCCGACTAGTTTATGATTTGCCATTGCTTGGGGACAAGCAATTTTGGGGAGGGCGGACTGTAATGTCCCCTTCTAAAGCCTAGAAAGCTTTTGCGAGAGTTAGCCTATTCTTGAATTCCTATAGGCTAATTGGCAATGGTTAGGGGACTCCAAGGTTCTTGGAGACCTCAGTAGTGGGGTTTCTTAGCATCCATTGGTGTGTTCACATTTTGTTGGTACTTGGGATGGTGGTGGTGCTCTCTGTTGCATTTTTCATCATTTGGGTTGTTCTCCACATTTCTTGGAGAATACAACTATTTTTAGTAAATGCCCGTTTTGGCATCTGACATCTTCCCTCATCATCAATACCTTCTTGGTGTGATCATCTTCCGTTTTGGATGTATCGTCAGTGCTTTTCGTACGATGGTTGGAATTATTTTAGCATTTACCATAGTTGCATGGAGATGCGTCTTCGCCCCCTTGGGACGTGTCTTAGGTACCGAGACGCATTTCCCCATACTGAAAAACTCGTTGGAGACGTATCCTTAATTTTTCATTTAAAAAAACAAAAAAACCCTACGTTTCGACAAGTTTCCATATGAAAAGAAACAAATCAACATTTCTAAGTTTCAATATGTAATATCAAATATGTAGTATGAACTCTTTGACTCTAACATTTTGTTGGTGTAATAATTAGCACCTCTGGAGTACTAATTGGTACGGATAGCTATGCACACTACGCAATGAGTGCTCTTCAAATTAGGAGGGGAAGCTCCCTCGTTGTGCCAGACAAAAGTGCTTGAAAAGGGAAATAAACTAAACTATATCCTGTCTTTTTGTCTCTGCTGTAAGAGGTACAAGGCTTTCAAGAAAACTATATACGTTGCAACTAAGTATTTTCTGGTTTCGCAGATCATTAACTACAACTAAGCTAACTACTTTAAATCTATCCAGTTTCCTCAAGAAAACAGAGCATGGGGAAATGGAGCAGGAATGATTATCAGACGATAAACCGAGTAGAGACTCACAACATGAAGGCAAGGTGGCACAACCCACAACGTCATAATTGCGAAAACACGTCGTTTAGCTTGACATGCAAAGATTTTTCAGTCACGAATTTCTAGAAACCCCTGTTCTTACTCCTTTTCTGAAATTGTCTGTTTTGCTTATTTTTGAACGTTTTTGGTTTTTTGTGTTCTTTTGCATAAACCATTGAAGTGCGATTTTGAAAGAAATTGCATATAAAATTTAAATAAAATACCACACGTCTACAAATGATGGAAACTGATTGATCTATTGATGCCAATAGGTTTATTGATCTACTATGCTGATTACAAGCAAGATCTGATGACATGCAACTTAAAAAGAAACAATATTATTGATGTAAAAACCTGGTATTTGCAGCAGATTGTAAAACCCTTGAAAGATGTGTCCAGATCTCAGGAAATAGGCGCATTAACTGAAGAATCTCTGCTGGATGAATCCCACACTGAAAACCTTGAATATATTTTTAACTGTGAAGCTCTGTGATAACTTCTGGATGAAGATATCTCTCTGAAAGCAATAGATCAGCTAGTGTTTCACAGCCTCTGAACTGCAACACTGAAGATGGCTCGTTCTCCACTGCCTGTAGACAACTGAAACCCTTGGCTTCGTTCTCCGGAAGAAGACTTGATCAAAAATTGATTTCATAACATAATGAGCTCTCTTCACAATGAAAAATACTTATATTCTCAAGAGGGTCGACTTTTTCCTCAAAAGGCATCATTTAAATAAAATTGAATTTTAACTTTTAATATTTCCAAAGTCTCGAATGCACTTTTAATTATAAATTATAATTAATAAGTGGCCACTCTTCAATGTTGGTCGACCCCTTGAATAAATCACTTAAGTTATAATATTAAATAATATTATAACTTTATAATATAAGCTTCAAATAATTAATATTTAATTTGACAGTTAAATATTAATATCTTCCTCAAAATAAGTCCGATTAACGAACTGTCTGAAGTCGGAGAATAAGTGATGGAATCTGCATACGACCAAACCATACTGCTAAAAATAGCAGGGGTGCTCCGCTGAGAGACTTTACTTACTAAAAATAGCAAGTCGAGCAATTGATGTCCGAATAACCCCGAACGAAAGCCAAACTGGTAGATTCTGACAACCGAAGCCAAGCCAAGCTCCAACAAGACCCTCTATCCATCCTATCAGCCTATGAGGATCACATAATAGGCTAATCTTAAGCACTGAGAGATGTCAACTGGAAGGGGACATTACAGTCCGCCCCTCCTGAAATTGCTTGTCCTCAAGCAATCTCAACTCCGGATGCTGCAAAATATCCTCGCTCTCCCACGTAGCATCAACAAAAACACAACTGCGGAAGCTATCCCTGGATCCCAAACCCAGAGTGAAAGTCTGTCGTGTCTGTCATCCTCAAGCTTCCACTGCACTCTAGTGCCTCCAACTTCACCATGCTAGTAATGGTGAAGTAACCCAATGGGACCCATCCAATACTCGGTGTCCAAACTGTCACCACCTAGATCCCAATACAATCTGAATTCACATCCATCTGTCATGCGGAGATAAGAACTTCTAGAAGCATCTGCTACACCGAATCTCTCCCTGTCCTCTGCTAAACCCTCATGGATGTGATAACTGACCAAGCCATCATGCCAACTGACACCATAGTCATCCTGTAACCATGTACCCATAAGAAAACTTTGTGACATAGAAGTAGCAAACCCTGTTGGATACATATCAGCATGATATAAAACTGACAGCTGTCCCTGGAAGTAATCCTCCACAAATAGCTGAGTCTGGCGCTTGCAGCCGCTAATCCCATCTTTTGAAGATGGTGAATACCCATCCCACAACGGATGGTATAACTCCAGAGCCAATCCACACCAATGCATCATCAAATCCTCCGTGTGTGGACTAAAGGAGAAGTGATGAACACTCCTCACTATGCAATCAAGATAAAACGCTCCCACCTCTGTCAATGGCTGACCATCATAGTCCTGGGGAAACAAATCAGCATAAGTACAAATCTCCATACTAGATGATGCCCTACATATCTCCTATGACGACGATGGAGTAGTGACGTGATCTGTCACACAACTCTTGGAAAAATCAACTATCTCATCACAAGAGCTCTCAACCAAAACACTCATCCCATCTGAATTAACTGCACCAATATCTGTGATAGATGTAACCACATCCTCACTACAACCCGTGGATATAAGATCCTCATCAACTGCCTCTGTATATAACTGTACTGTATCTGCAGCTGGTGGCCACGGTAAGCTCCTCCAACCGTGACTGTGACTCTTGAAGGGCCAATTGACTGCTCTTCAATGAGTCCATAGTCACCTCAAGCTCATGAGTGAGCTCATCGACCTGCTCCTCCTTTCCCTTCAATGCATCATAACAAATGCAATCCCACTCGAGAAGAAAATCCCTATCCGCAAGTAGTTTTAGGTAATTGTGTTTCATCATTCCAATTGCTTCTCGAAGTGCATGTATCTCTGCAAGGGAAAAACCACTATCACCATGCTCATCTGTCAAAGGAGTACTCCAACCATAGGTAGCCAACATCTGACGAGCAACATCGAAATGCTCAATGGTTGTAGCAATCATATTGTCATTCATTTTTAGTTTCCCAACCAAATGATGAGGACTCTGTAGCTTATGACCCCCATACAAGTTTTCCGGTTCACAATATGCACTATGATATGAGGCTGATTCATCATCACTCTGTAATGTCCCCTTTTCAAGCCTGTTAGTTCCTGTGACTGTTAGCCTTTCCTTGGGAACCCGGAGGCTAGTCGGAAGTTAAAATTAGGGTTTCCTAATTTTGAGGAGGTCAGTGTTCGGAGATGTCAGTTTTAATGGCGGATTCCTTCTGGGTTTTCAGAGGGCTTCGCAGTGGTATGATCATTCCGGCATTCTGGGTACTTTTTGGAATTTACTATTTTTAGTAAATTCTATTTTTGGCAGTTTGGCAGATGATGTTCAGCTCAGTTGACTTCCTGTTTCTATGGTCAGATGTTTGGATCAGTTTTGGCTTCAGTGCACCTCCGGAGGGATAAGTTAAGTTATTTCATTAAAGGCACATTTAAATATTATAATTTAATGTTGACCTCGGGCTTCGAAGTAATGACTTAAAGATGTTTTAAAAAGGGGCCATTGAGGGTGGCGCCCTCATTAAATGTTTATTTTAATTATTGCCTAAGTCAAGCAAGATGATGTGGGGCGCACTTTTCAAGATGGACTTTTAATTAAAATATCATTTATTAATCCTTGAAGGAGAAAGTACGCCTTCTTGAGGGGATCAGAGAATTTGACCTAAAAGATGTTTTTAGGGTTTCTTGAAGTGAAACGAAACTTATAAAAGGAGGGCTTGTGCATCAGTTTGGGAATCTTGGAAAATACACCGTTATGCTGCCGGATTGAATCTGGATCACTTCGAGGGATGAAGACCTCCTAACCATTGGGCATCACTTCGTGTTTGAGAAACAACATCTAGTGGTGAATTTCAGTCTAGTTGTAAGTGCATCTTAGTTTATTGATTGTCTTTAGTTTTGCATTGTAGAAATCTGTTATTGGCATTATATTGTTTCAGCTTATTGTACTGTTCTAGACAGCAGATTGCATGTTTTGTTCATAACTCAAAAAAGACAAAAAAACTCATTCTGGGTAATGCCTCATTCTATAAGTTTGTCCTAGGCGCCCATATGTTCTAGATCTTAGATTTTTAGGAAGTGTATTCAATTTTTAAGAGAAGATCGATTCTTTCAGCAGGGCCGTACCATGTACTTGCATGGAAATCTGTGCATTAATTATTAGAGACATTTTGGGTCTGTTTTAAGAGTTTAGTCTTGGCGCCATATTGTTAGGAATATTGTGCTATGCTAATCATGTCACTTGAGCAAGTTTACAGAGGGTTATGAGCATTTGATTAGGTTTATGGACTGCTGTTCAATCTTTCAAGGAGCAGATTTGTAACAGGAAACAGAAAACAGCAGCTTGATCTTGAATCATTTCGATTGTGGTATGCATTCCTAAGATTAAAGTAAACTCTCTTTGATGCAATATTGTTCTATTGTTGTCACATTGAAGTTGGCAGGCATCGGCATCTTATTCTTGTAATCTGTCAGTAGTACTGGCAGTTTCTCATTTATTGCTCAAATCTGATTGTGATTCAGTATTCATTAAAAGTTATTGTAATTGTTAGATCTCCGCCCTATGGTCGCTACTATCCCACTCCGGGCTAGAAAGCACATTCTGGGTGTTGAGGGTTTTCAGTTTTCGGCAATTTCCTTCAAGCAGTAGTTTTTGTATTCAGCATTTTCTTTCAAGCAGTAGTTCTGTATTTACTCCGTCATATGGTCGCCCCTCACTCCGCATCGGATTGGGTAGCACATACTTGACGTTGAGTTCCTTTCTGCAAATAGATTAGAAGACCCTCTGACCAATGCTCACCCTCAGCGGTGCCATTCTGGTTAGGGTTGCTTTCTTGCACGTTTCGGTTTATCTATCTAACCTTAACGGGTGCACTGCTTGTAACTTGTAACTTGAAAAACGAAAAAATTTGGCTCGGAATATTTCAGTGGTATCAGAGCCATCTTCCTGCCATCCTGTGAAATCAGCCTTCTATGAGTGACAGAGAACAGAGGTATTTGGCAAGAGTATACAAGAGAGGTACAGTTCAGACACAGTTGCATCAAGCCCCAGAAGGTCACACAGCTTCCGAGGTTTTGAGGGCTAATTGGGAGCCTTCAAGAAATGTAAATGGGGGGATAATGGGTAAAGCCCGGCAACAGAGGCAGATACGGGAAGGGTAGACAATTCAAATTAATTTGGGTCAAGGAATTCATAAGAAGATGGATGCCATGATGATATGTTTTCTCTCCTGTTGGGAAGATTGGGTCCCAATATTCCACAACACAACACAGGGCATACCGGGGAGCACAGTGCTTCCAACCCGCACAATGGTCATGTTGCCCAACCTGCAGTGAGCAACACTTACATTTCTGCTAGACCATTCAAACCCACGTTTTTGACACCAGCAATCCCACAGCCTGACCCTGAAGAAAATGTTTCATCCTTGGAGAGGGTGAGGATAGGCAGAACAGAGTATGACACCCTTCCTGATGAAGTAAAACTTGACATGTCCTTCAATGATTAAATGGAGTATAGAAGGAAGGATAGAGGCCAGGGGAGAAACTATGATCAAAGAAGAACCCCAGCACAAGGAGATTGGAATCAAGCTCTCAACAAGGTTACGCTTGCCCATTTTGATGGAAGCGATAATAATTCGGCTCGAGCCTGGTTACAAAAACTAGACAACTATTTGGCACTTAGGCCAATGGCTGAAGAAGAAGCGATTAGATTCGCTACGCTACACCTAGATGGGGTGGCGCATGAATGGTGGTACCATGGCCTAGTCACCTTAGGTCATGGGTCTATCACTAGATACGATGAATTCTCCAATAGATTCATTGAAAGGTTCGAGAAAAAGGACCCAGAAGTGCACTTTAGGGAGTTGGCACAGTTGAGACAATATGGCACTGTGGATGCCTACATAGTTGAGTTTCAAAGACTTTCAGTTATGGTCACTGGAATCACAGAGAGAAGGTTAGTAATCCTATTCACTGAAGGATTGATGGAGCCAATCAAGGGTTGGATCAAAGCTTTTGATCCACCGTCCCTACAAGAAGCAATGAAAAAGGCTAGAAACATGGAGTGGGCTGCTCCCAAAGCAAAGTTCCATTCCAAACCAGCTTTTCACAAAGGAGATAGAGGGAAAAAGTTTCATCAGAAGCCTCACCATAAGGAGTTTAAACCACAGAAACCTCCTGGCTCAAGATTGGATCCAGAGACTATCAATGAACTCCGTAGGAAAGGTTTATGTTTCCGTTGGGAAAAATGGTCACAAGATCATGTGTGCCCAAAGGGAGCTAAAATTCATCAAATTGAGTTCTATACAGCTGATGAAAGCAATTCTGATTTTTCTGATCAGCAAGCTGATTTTGAGGACAGCGATGAAGAAAATACCCCAGAAGAGTCTGAAGGTGAAAAAGAAAGTGGTGGTACATTAGCTCAACTTTCGAGCTTCCAAAAGAACGAGTCCTTTAAAGTTCGGGGAATGATCAAAGGGCAACGTATCGTTGCTTTAATTGACACTGGTGCAACACATAACTTCATAGATGAAGTTGTGGTGGCAAAGAAAGGATTGCAAACAGAAGACTTTGAAGGGTTCAGAGTTATGGTTGCGGATGGGTTTCACATCTCATGCACCAAGAGGATTCCGAACATGTCGATGCAATTGGGCAATTACGAAGTCAAGGATGACTTCTATGTGGTCAATTTTGGAGATACGGATGCTGTCCTGGGCATTCAATGGCTGCGATCTCTTGGAGAGATCTCTCTAAATCTGCAAACTATGGAGTTGAAGTTTCAATCTGATGGAAAGAAGGTGGTGTTGAGAGGAATGTCAAATGGTGGCCCTCGGATTGTATCATTCAAGAGGATGGCGAAGTTGATACGTCATGATCAAGTGGAATGGGCTGCTGAGTGCATGATTCTTCCAGCGAGTCTAGCTGAAACTAAAGTAGAGCATCCTCCTGATATCCAATCTTTACTCACCAAAAAGAGTAAAGTGTTTGCTGATTTACCTCCTGGACCTCCTCCTGATCGAGGTTCAGAACACATCATAGAGCTCAAGGAAGGAGCTAAACCGGTGATCACAACTCCATACCGGTATCCAAAGAGGCAAAAGGATGAGATCGAGAAGAATATCCGAGAACTCTTGGAGATGGGTTTCATACGACCAAGCAAGAGCCCCTTTGCTTCTGCAGTGGTTCTTGTAAAGAAGAAGGATGGTACCATGCGCATGTGCGTGGACTATCGTGCCTTGAACCAAAGCACTATCAAGAATAGATACCCCATTCCCAGAATAGATGAGCTCATTGATGAGCTACATGGGGCTAAGTTCTTCTCAAAGATTGATCTAAGATCCGGTTACCATCAGATAAGGATGAGGGGATCAGATGTGGAAAAGACAGCTTTCAGATGTCACTATGGCCACTTCGAATTCTTAGTCATGCCATTTGGTTTGACTAATGCACCAGCCACCTTTCAGTCTTGCATGAACCGTGTGTTTCAGAATCAGTTAAGGCGGTTTGTGCTGATATTTTTTGACGACATTCTGATCTACAGCAAGACTTGGGAAGATCACCTCAAGCACTTGGAGGAAGTGCTTAGTATCATGGAATCTGAGAGTTTGTTCGCAAAGGCTTCCAAATGTGAATTTGGAATGGTGGAGTTATTATACCTTGGCCACATAATCAGTGCTGAGGGAGTAAAGGTGGATCCTATACATCAAAGCCGCGGGTTGATTGGCCACCACACCAAAGTTTGACACAGCTTGAAAGGTTTGGGCCTCGTGTTTCTATTCTGAGTTTGTTATGGCATTCTGCACGTCGCCCCTTACTGATCCACTAAAAAGGGAGCCTTGTTTGTCGTAAAAGGCTCGTTGTGTTTGAAAATTTAAGAAGATCATGAGCTCGCTCAGCTTTTGGCTATCCTCACTTCTCTGCTATCTCGAGAGCTGCAGCAGGATGCATCAAGAAGAGTTGGGTGTCCTGATGCAAGACAAACAACTTATTGTGTTTGAAAAGTCGGAAATTATGTGGTGTGAAAAGTCACATCTAATTTATGACAAAGAGATGCTCGCCATTATGTGATGCATTGCAGCCAAGTTCCGACAAGACTTGGTAACAAGTCTGTTAAACAGCATCACAATAGCCTCAAGCATTTTACAGTACCCTGTATGATTTAAAATGAGAGGCAATGAGAATGGGTAAGTAAGCTTCAAGCTTACGACTTTGACATTGAATACGTCAAAGGAAAAAATAATGTAGTGGCCGATGCTCTATCCAGAAGGCCTCATCTTAGCTCATTGTGTGAGCTCACTGCAGACTGGAGAGACATGTTGCTGGCTGATTATGCAAAAAATCAGTTTGCAACCAGCATTCTGGAAGGTACTTTCCATGATGAAAAGTACCAAGTGGTTGAGGGTTTGATTCAGTATAAGGGTAGAATCTTTCTGGTAGCCGATTCTAAGCTCAAGAAGAAGATTCTCTTGAATTTTCATGACATTCCAGTTGCTGGTCACCAAGGGTTTTTCAAAACCTATAGGCAGATCCGAGAAAGGTTTTCTTGGAAGGGTTTGAAGAAGGAGGTCCAACGTTACATTCAGGAATGTCCTGTTTGCCAAGCAAATAAAAATGAGCACACCCTACCAGCCGGTTTGCTGCAACCACTTCCAATTCCCAATCAAAAATGGGAAAGCATTTCAATGGATTTCATCACTGGGTTGCCCAAGGCCCAAGGGAAGGATTGCATTTATGTGGTAGTTGACAGACTCACCAAGTTTGCTCATTTCTTTGCCATTACCAGCACTTTTTCTGCAGCCCAAGTTGCAGATTTGTTTTTTCGAGAAGTGTTTAGACTTCATGGTTTGCCTAAGAATATTGTAAGTGATAGGGACAGTAAGTTCCTAAGTACCTTTTGGCAGGAAATTTTTAGAATGAGTGGTACTGTGCTCACCCCAAGCACGAGTTATCACCCCCAAACTGACGGGCAAACGGAAGTGGTGAACAAGTGGCTAGAAGGCTACTTGAGAAACTATGTGTCAGAACAGCAGAAAGCTTGGGTTAAGTGGCTGCATATAGGCGAGTACTGTTACAATTCTACCTTCCATATGTCAATCAAAATGTCTCCTTTCTTGGCACTTTATGGATATGAAGCACCCAGCTTTGCAGATTTGGTGTTTGGTGACAGCAAAGCACCATTAGCCAAGGATTTGTTGCAGCATAGTCAGGACATAATGAGATCCTTGAAGGATAATTTGCAGACTGCACAAAATCAGCAGAAGCTATATGCTGATCAGAAGCGTATTGAGCGTTCTTTTGAGGTTGGGGATATGGTCTATCTCCGTTTACAACCTTACAGACAGTCAACTCTCAAGAAGAGTGGAGCCGAGAAGCTCAAACCTCGCTTCTATGGGCCGTTTAGGGTCATCAGAAAGGTTGGGGCTGTTGCTTATGAGTTGGAGCTACCTTCAGATAGCAGAGTGCATAACGTCTTCCACGTGTCTCGCCTCAAGAAGGCACTTCGACACAATGTGGTTGCTTCTTCACAGTTGCCACCGTTGGACGAAGAAGGACAGTTGGTTCTGGTTCCCGAGTCGATACTTGACTTCAGAGAACGTTCCTTGAGGAATAGAACTATCAGAGAATGTTTGGTAAAGTGGAAGAACCTGCCGACATGGAGGATGCAACTTGGGAAAGTGATGATAATGCAAAGATTCTAGGTTTCATTGCTTGCGACAAGCAATCTTGGGGAGGGCTGACCGTAATGTCCCTTCAAGCCTCGTTAGTTCTCGGTGGACTGCTAGCCTTTCCTTGGGAACCCGGAGGCTAGTCGAAAGTTAAAATTAGGGTTTCCTAATTTTGAGGAGGTTATTGTTCGAAGATGTCAATTTTAATGGCGGATTCCTTCTGGGTTTTCAGAGGGCTTCGCAGCGGTATGATCATTCCAGCATTCTGGGTACTTTTTGGAATTTACTATTTTTAGTAAATTCTATTTTTGGCAGCTTGTCAGATGATGTTCAGCTCGGTTGACTTCCTGTTTCAGTGGTCAGATGTTTGGATCAGTTTTGGCTTCAGTGCGCCTCCGGAGGGATAAGTTAAGTTATTTCATTAAAGGCACATTTAAATATTATATTTTAATGTTGACCTTGGGCTTAGAAGTAATGACTTAAAGATGTTTTAAAAAGGGGCCATTGAGGGTGGCGCCCTCATTAAATGTTTATTCTAATTATTGCCTAAGTCTAGCAAGATGATGTGGGGCGCACTTTTCAAGATGGACTTTTAATTAAAATATCATTTATTAATCTTTGAAGGAGAAAGTACGCCTTCTTGAGGGGATATGAGAATTTGACCTAAAAGATGATTTTAGGGTTTCGTGAAGTGAAACGAAACTTATAAAGAGAGGGCTTGTGCATCAGTTTGGATCATCTTGGAAAATACACCGTTATGCTGCCGGATTGAATCTGGATCACTTCGAGGGATGAAGACCTCCTAACCATTGGGCATCACTTCGTGTTTGAGAAACAACATCTAGTGGTGAATTTCAGTCTAGTTGTAAGTGCATCTTAGTTTATTCATTGTATTTAGTTTTGCATTGTAGAAATCTGTTATTGGCATTATATTGCTTCAGCTTATTGTACTGTTCTAGACAGCAGATAGCATGTTTTGTTCATAACTCAAAAAAGACAAAAAAACTCTTTCTGGGTAATGCCTCATTCTATCCGTTTGTCCTAGGCGCCCATATGTTCTAGATCTTAGATTTTTAGGAAGTATATTCAATTTTTAAGAGAAGATCGATTCTTTTCAAAGTAGGCTGCACATGTACTTGCATGAAACTGCATTAACTATTAGAGACATTTTGGGTCTGTTTCAAGAGTTTATCTTGGCGCCATATTGTTAGGAATATTGTGTTATGCTAATCGCGTCACTTGAGCAAGTTTATATGTGAGGGTTATATATTTGATTAGGTTTATGGACCGCTGTTCAATCTTTTCAAGGAGCAGATTTGTAATGAAATGTAAAAGCAGCTTGATCTTGAATCATTTCTTATTGTGGTGGCATTCTAAGATTAAAGTAAACTCTTGACGCAACATTGTTCTATTGTTGTCACATTGAAGTTGGCAGGCATCGGCATCCTATTCTTGTAATCTGTCAGTAGTACTGGCAGTTTCTCATTTATTGCTCAAATCTGATTGTGATTCAGTATTCATTAAAAGTTATTGTAATTGTTAGATCTCCGCCCTATGGTCGCTACTATCCCACTCCGGGCTAGAAAGCACATTCTGGGTGTTGAGGGTTTTCAGTTTTCGGCAATTTCCTTCAAGCAGTAGTTTTTGTATTCAGCATTTTCTTTCAAGCAGTAGTTCTGTATTTACTCCGTCATATGGTCGCCCCTCACTCCGCATCGGATTGGGTAGCACATACTTGACGTTGAGTTCCTTTCTGCAAATAGATTAGAAGACCCTCTGACCAATGCTCACCCTCAGCGGTGCCATTCTGGTTAGGGTTGCTTTCTTGCACGTTTCGGTTTATCTATCTAACCTTAACGGGTGCATGTTTGTAATTTGTAATCTGAATCATTGAAAAACAAAAAATTTGGCTCGGTATATTTCAGTGGTATCAGAGCCATCTTCCTGCCATCCTGTGAAATCAGCCTTCTATGAGTGACAGAGAACAGAGGTATTTGGCAAGAGTATACAAGAGAGGTACAGTTCAGACACAGTTGCATCAAGCCCCAGAAGGTCACACAGCTTCCGAGGTTTTGAGGGCTAATTGGGAGCCTTCGCAAGAAACAGAAATGGGGGATAATGAAAGAAGTTCTGGCAACAGAGGTGACAATGGGAAGGGTGTAGACAATTCAGCCAATTTGGGTCAAGGACTCGATAAGAAGATGGATGCCATGATGGATATGTTTTCTCTCCTGTTGGGGAGATTGGGTCCCAATATACCACAACACAATACAGGGCATACCGGGGAGCACAGTGCTTCCAATCCACACAATGGTCATGTTGCCCAACCTGCAGTGAGCAACACTTACATTCCTGCTAGACCATTCAAACCCACGTTTCTGACACCAGCAATCCCACAGCCTGATCCTGAAGAAAATGTTTCATCCTTGGAGAGGGTGAGGATAGGCAGAACAGAGTATGACACTCTTCCTGATGAAGTAAAAATTGACATGTCCTTCAATGATTACATGGAGTATAGAAGGAAGGATAGAGGCCAAGGGAGAAACTATGATCAAAGAAGAACCCCAGCACAAGGAGCTTGGAATCAAGCTCTCAACAAGGTTACGCTTGCCCATTTTGATGGAAGCGATAATAATTCTGCTCGAGCCTGGTTACAAAAACTAGACAACTATTTGGCACTCAGGCCAATGGCTGAAGAAGAAGCGATTAGATTCGCTACGCTACACCTAGATGGGGTGGCGCATGAATGGTGGTACCATGGCCTAGTCACCTTAGGTCATGGGTCTATCACTAGATACGATGAATTCTCCAATAGATTCATTGAAAGGTTCGAGAAGAAGGACCCAGAAGTGCACTTTAGGGAGTTGGCACAGTTGAGACAATATGGCACTGTGGATGCCTACATAGCTGAGTTTCAAAGACTTTCAGTTATGGTCACTGGAATCACAGAGAGAAGGTTAGTAATCCTATTCACTGAAGGATTGATGGAGCTAATCAAGGGTTGGATCAAAGCTTTTGATCCACCGTCCCTACAAGAAGCAATGAAAAAAGCTAGAAACATGGAGTGGGCTGCTCCCAAAGCTAAGTTCCATTCCAAACCAGCTTTTCACAAAGGAGATAGAGGGAAAAAGTTTCATCAGAAGCCTCATCATAAGGAGTTTAAACCACAGAAACCTCATGGCTCAAGATTGGATCCAGAGACTATCAATGAACTCCGTAGGAAAGGTTTATGTTTCCGTTGTTGGGAAAAATGGTCACAAGATCATGTGTGCCCAAAGGGGGCTAAAATTCATCAAATTGAGTTCTACACCGCTGATGAGAGCAATTCTGATTTTTCTGATCAGCAAGCTGACTTTGAGGACAGCGATGAAGAAAATACTCCAGAAGAGTCTGAAGGTGAAAAAGAAAGTGGTGGTACATTGGCTCAGCTTTCAAGCTTCCAAAAAAATGAGTCCTTTAAAGTTCGGGGAATGATCAAAGGGCAACGTATTGTTGCTTTGATTGACACTGGTGCAACACATAACTTCATAGACGAAGTTGTGGTGGCAAAGAAAGGATTGCAAACAGAAGACTTTGAAGGGTTCAGAGTTATGGTTGCGGATGGGTTTCACATCTCATGCACCAAGAGGATTCCAAACATGTCAATGCAATTGGGCAATTGCGAAGTCAAGGATGACTTCTATGTGGTCAGTATTGGAGATACGGATGCTGTCCTTGGCATTCAATGGCTGCGATCTCTTGGAGAGATCTCTCTAAATCTGCAAACTATGGAGTTGAAGTTTCAATCCGATGGGAAGAAGGTGGTGTTGAGAGGTATGTCAAATGGTGGTCCCCGGATTGTATCATTCAAGAGGATGGCTAAGTTGATACGTCATGATCAAGTGGAATGGGCTGCTGAGTGCATGATTCTTCCAGCAAGTCCCGCTGAAACTAAAGTAGAGCATCCTCCTGATATCCAATCTTTACTCACCAAAAAGAGTAAAGTGTTTGCTGATTTACCTCCTGGACCTCCCCCTGATCGAGGTTCAGAACACATAATAGAGCTCAAGGAAGGAGCTAAACCGGTGATCACAACTCCATACCGGTATCCGAAGAGGCAAAAGGATGAGATCGAGAAGAATATCCGAGAACTCTTGGAGATGGGTTTCATACGACCCAGCAAGAGCCCCTTTGCATCTGCAGTGGTTCTTGTGAAAAAGAAGGATGGTACCATGCGCATGTGCGTGGACTATCGTGCTTTGAACCAAAGCACTATCAAGAATAGATACCCCATTCCCAGAATAGATGAGCTCATTGATGAGCTACATGGGGCTAAGTTCTTCTCAAAAATTGATCTAAGATCCGGTTACCATCAGATAAGGATGAGGGGATCAGATGTGGAAAAGACAGCTTTCAGATGTCACTATGGCCACTTCGAATTCTTAGTCATGCCATTTGGTTTGACTAATGCACCGGCCACCTTTCAGTCTTGCATGAACCGTGTGTTTCAGAATCAGTTAAGGCGGTTTGTGCTGATATTTTTTGACGACATTCCGATCTACAGCAAGACTTGGGAAGATCACCTCAAGCACTTGGAGGAAGTGCTTAGTATCATGGAATCTGAGAGTTTGTTCGCAAAGGCTTCCAAATGTGAATTTGGAATGGTGGAGTTATTATACCTTGGCCACATAATCAGTGCTGAGGGAGTAAAGGTGGATCCGGAGAAGATCAAAGCCGTGGTTGATTGGCCACCACCTGAAAGTTTGACTCAGTTGAAAGGTTTTTTGGGCCTTTGTGGTTTCTATCGGAGGTTTGTGAAGGGGTATTCTCAGAATGCGGCTCCCCTTACTGATCTCACCAAAAAGGGAGCCTTTGTTTGGTCAGAAAAGGCTCAAGTTGTGTTTGAAAAATTTAAGAAGATCATGAGCTCGTGCCCAGTTTTGGCTATCCCTGATTTCTCTAAGCCATTCGAGCTGTAGTGTGATGCATCGGGTGAAGGAGTTGGTGCTGTCCTGATGCAAGACAAACACCCTATTGTGTTTGAAAGCCGGAAATTAAGGGGTGTGGAAAGGTCATATTCAATTTATGACAAAGAAATGCTTGCCATTATGCATGCATTAGCCAAGTTCCGACAGTACTTGGTGGGAAATAAGTTCGTGGTTAAAACAGACCACAATAGCCTCAAGCATTTTATGCACCAGAAGGATTTAAATGAGAGGCAACAGAAATGGGTAAGTAAGCTTCAAGCTTACGACTTTGACATTGAATACGTCAAAGGAAAAAATAATGTAGTGGCCGATGCTCTATCCAGAAGGCCTCATCTCAGCTCATTGTGTGAGCTTACTGCAGACTGGAGAGACATGTTGCTGGCTGATTATGCAAAAAATCAGTTTGCAACCAGCATTCTGGAAGGTACTTTCCATGATGAAAAGTACCAAGTGGTGGAGGGTTTGATTCAGTATAAGGGTAGAATCTTTCTGGTAGCCGATTCTAAGCTCAAGAAGAAGATTCTCTTGAATTTTCATGACATTCCAGTTGCTGGTCACCAAGGGTTTTTCAAGACCTATAGGCAGATCCGAGAAAGGTTTTCTTGGAAAGGTTTGAAGAAGGAGGTTCAACGTTACATTCAGGAATGTCCTGTTTGCCAAGCAAATAAAAATGAGCACACCCTACCAGCCGGTTTGCTGCAACCACTTCCAATTCCCAATCAAAAATGGGAAAGCATTTCAATGGATTTCATCACTGGGTTGCCCAAGGCCCAAGGGAAGGATTGCATTTATGTGGTAGTTGACAGACTCACCAAGTTTGCTCATTTCTTTGCCATTACCAGCACTTTTTCTGCAGCCCAAGTTGCAGATTTGTTTTTTCGAGAAGTGTTTAGACTTCATGGTTTGCCTAAGAATATTGTAAGTGATAGGGACAGTAAGTTCCTAAGTACCTTTTGGCAGGAAATTTTTAGAATGAGTGGTACTGTGCTCACCCCAAGCACGAGTTATCACCCCCAAACTGACGGGCAAACAGAAGTGGTGAACAAGTGGCTAGAAGGCTACTTGAGAAACTATGTGTCAGAACAGCAGAAAGCTTGGGTTAAGTGGCTGCATATAGGCGAGTACTGTTACAATTCTACCTTCCATATGTCAATCAAAATGTCTCCTTTCTTGGCACTTTATGGATATGAAGCACCCAGCTTTGCAGATTTGGTGTTTGGTGACAGCAAAGCACCATTAGCCAAGGATTTGTTGCAGCATAGTCAGGACATAATGAGATCCTTGAAGGATAATTTGCAGACTGCACAAAATCAGCAGAAGCTATATGCTGATCAGAAGCGTATTGAGCGTTCTTTTGAGGTTGGGGATACGGTCTATCTCCGTTTACAACCTTACAGACAGTCAACTCTCAAGAAGAGTGGAGCTGAGAAGCTCAAACCTCGCTTCTATGGGCCGTTTAGGGTCATCAGAAAGGTTGGGGCTGTTGCTTATGAGTTGGAGCTACCTTCAGATAGCAGAGTGCATAACGTCTTCCACGTGTCTCGCCTCAAGAAGGCTCTTGGACACAATGTGGTCGCTTCTTCACAGTTGCCACCATTGGACGAGGAAGGACAGTTGGTTCTGGTTCCCGAGTCGATACTTGACTTCAGAGAACGTTCCTTGAGGAATAGAACTATCAGAGAATGTTTGGTAAAGTGGAAGAACCTGCCGATGGAGGATGCAACGTGGGAAAGTGATGAGATAATGCAGCACCCTAGTTTGCAATTGCTTGAGGACAAGCAATCTTGGGGAGGGCGGACTGTAATGTCCCCTTTCTAAGCTTGACAGTTTCAGCGACCGTTGGCCTTTCGTTGGGAACCCGGAGGCTAGTCGGAAGTTAAAATTAGGGTTTCCTAATTTTGAGGAGGTCATTGTTCGGAGATGTCAGTTTTAATGGCGGATTCCTTCTGGGTTTTCAGAGGGCTTCGCAGTGGTATGATCATTCCGGCATTCTGGGTACTTTTTGGAATTTACTATTTTTAGTAAATTCTATTTTTGGCAGTTTGGCAGATGATGTTCAGCTCGGTTGACTTCCTGTTTCAATGGTCAGATGTTTGGATCAGTTTTGGCTTCAGTGCACCTCCGGAGGGATAAGTTAAGTTATTTCATTAAAGGCACATTTAAATATTATATTTTAATGTTGACCTTGGGCTGAGAAGTAATGACTTAAAGATGTTTTAAAAAGGGGCCATTGAGGGTGGCGCTCTCATTAAATGTTTATTTTAATTATTGCCTAAGTCAAGCAAGATGATGTGGGGCGCACTTTTCAAGATGGACTTTTAATTAAAATATCATTTATTAATCTTTGAAGGAGAAAGTACGCCTTCTTGAGGGGATCAGAGAATTTGACCTAAAAGATGATTTTAGGGTTTCGTGAAGTGAAACGAAACTTATAAAGAGAGGGCTTGTGCATCAGTTTGGATGATCTTGGAAAATACACCGTTATGCTGCCGGATTGAATCTGGATCACTTCGAGGGATGAAGACCTCCTAACCATTGGGCATCACTTCGTGTTTGAGAAACAACATCTAGTGGTGAATTTCAGTCTAGTTGTAAGTGCATCTTAGTTTATTCATTGTATTTAGTTTTGCATTGTAGAAATCTGTTATTGGCATTATATTGCTTCAGCTTATTGTACTGTTCTAGACAGCAGATTGCATGTTTTGTTCATAACTCAAAAAAGACAAAAAAACTCATTCTGGGTAATGCCTCATTCTATAAGTTTGTCCTAGGCGCCCATATGTTCTAGATCTTAGATTTTTAGGAAGTGTATTCAAATTTTAAGAGAAGATCGATTCTTTCAGCAGGGCCGTACCATGTACTTGCATGGAAATCTGTGCATTAATTATTAGAGACATTTTGGGTCTGTTTTAAGAGTTTAGTCTAGGCGCCATATTGTTAGGAATATTGTGCTATGCTAATCATGTCACTTGAGCAAGTTTACAGAGGGTTATGAGCATTTGATTAGGTTTATGGACTGCTGTTCAATCTTTCAAGGAGCAGATTTGTAACAGGAAACAGAAAACAGCAGCTTGATCTTTGAATCATTTCGATTGTGGTATGCATTCCTAAGATTAAAGTAAACTCTCTTTGATGCAATATTGTTCTATTGTTGTCACATTGAAGTTGGCAGGCATCGGCATCTTATTCTTGTAATCTGTCAGTAGTACTGGCAGTTTCTCATTTATTGCTCAAAGCTGATTGTGATTCAGTATTCATTAAAAGTTATTGTAATTGTTAGATCTCCGCCCTATGGTCGCTACTATCCCACTCCGGGCTAGAAAGCACATTCTGGGTGTTGAGGGTTTTCAGTTTTCGGCAATTTCCTTCAAGCAGTAGTTTTTGTATTCAGCATTTTCTTTCAAGCAAAGAGTTCAGATGCATTCGCCATGGTCGCCTCGATCGGATTGGGTACATACTTGACGCTGGAGTTCCTTTCTCTAAACAGATTAGAAAATCTTCCCACCAATGCTCACCGCGCCATTCTCAAGTTAGGGTTGTTTTCTGCACGCTTCTTGGCCATCTATCTAACCTAACGGGTGCATGTTTGTACCTAAATCTGAATCATTGAAAACAAAAAATTTGGCCTTGGAAGATATTTCAAAGGGTATCGGGGAGCCATCTTCCGCCATCCTGCGGAAATCACCTTCTATGAGTGACAGAGAATGAGGTATTTGGCAAGAGTATACAAGAGAGGTACAGTTCAGACACAGTTGCATCAAGCCCCAGAAGGTCACACAGCTTCCGAGGTTTTGAGGGCTAATTGGGAGCCTTCACAAGAAACAGAAATGGGGGATAATGAAAGAAGTTCTCGCAACAGAGGTGACAATGGGAAGGGTATAGACAATTCAGCCAATCTGGGTCAAGGACTCGATAAGAAGATGGATGCCATGATGGATATGTTTTCTCTCCTGTTGGGGAGATTGGGTCCTAATATTCCACAACACAACACAGGGCATACCGGGGAGCACAGTGCTTCCAACCCGCACAATGGTCATGTTGCCCAACCTGCAGTGAGCAACACTTACATTTCTGCTAGACCATTCAAACCCACGTTTTTGACACCAGCAATCCCACAGCCTGATCCTGAAGAAAATGTTTCATCCTTGGAGAGGGTGAGGATAGGCAGAACAGAGTATGACACCCTTCCTGATGAAGTAAAACTTGACATGTACTTCAATGATTACATGGAGTATAGAAGGAAGGATAGAGGCCAAGGGAGAAACTATGATCAAAGAAGAACCCCAGCACAAGGAGATTGGAATCAAGCTCTCAACAAGGTTACGCTTGCCCATTTTGATGGAAGCGATAACAATTCTGCTCGAGCTTGGTTACAAAAACTAGACAACTATTTGGCACTTAGGCCAATGGTTGAAGAAGAAGCGATTAGATTCGCTACGCTACACCTAGATGGGGTGGCGCATGAATGGTGGTACCATGGCCTAGTCACCTTAGGTCATGGGTCTATCACTAGATACGATGAATTCTCAAATAGATTCATTGAAAGGTTCGAGAAGAAGGACCCAGAAGTGCACTTTAGGGAGTTGGCACAGTTGAGACAATATGGCACTGTGGATGCCTACATAGCTGAGTTTCAAAGACTTTCAGTTATGGTCACTGGAATCACAGAGAGAAGATTAGTGATCCTATTCACTGAAGGATTGATGGAGCCACTCAAGGGTTGGATCAAAGCTTTTGATCCACCGTCCTTACAAGAAGCAATGAAAAAAGCTAGAAACATGGAGTGGGCTGCTCCCAAAGCAAAGTTCCATTCCAAACCAGCCTTTCACAAAGGGGATAGAGGGAAAAAGTTTCATCAAAAGCCTCACCATAAGGAGTTTAAACCACAGAAACCTCATGGCTCAAGATTGGATCCAGAGAATATCAATGAACTCCGAAGGAAGGGGTTATGTTTCCGTTGTTGGGAAAAATGGTCCCAAGATCATGTGTGCCCAAAGGGTGCTAAAATTCATCCAATTGAGTTCTATACAGCTGATGAAAGCAATTCTGATTTTTCTGATCAGCAAGCTGACTTTGAGGACAGCGATGAAGAAAATACTCCAGAAGAGTCTGAAGGTGAAAAAGAAAGTGGTGGTACATTGGCTCAGCTTTCGAGCTTCCAAAAAAATGAGTCCTTTAAAGTTCGGGGAATGATCAAAGGGCAACGTATTGTTGCTTTGATTGACACTGGTGCAACACATAACTTCATAGACGAAGTTGTGGTGGCAAAGAAAGGATTGCAAACAGAAGACTTTGAAGGGTTCAGAGTTATGGTTGCGGATGGGTTTCACATCTCATGCACAAGAGGATTCCAAACATGTCAATGCAATTGGGCAATTACGAAGTCAAGGATGACTTCTATGTGGTCAGTATTGGAGATACGGATGCTGTCCTTGGCATTCAATGGCTGCGATCTCTTGGAGAGATCTCTCTAAATCTGCAAACTATGGAGTTGAAGTTTCAATCCGATGGGAAGAAGGTGGTGTTGAGAGGTATGTCAAACGGTGGTCCTTGACGGTATCATTCAAGATATGGTTGATACTGCCATGATCAAGTGGGAATGGGTCACGAGTGTGCATGATTCTTCCAGCAAGTCCAGCCGAAACTAAAGTAGAGCATCCTCCTGATATCCCATCTTTACTCACCAAAAAGAGTAAAGTGTTTGCTGATTGACCTCCTGGACCTCCCCCTGATCGAGGTTCAGAACACATAATAGAGCCCAAGGAAGGAGCTAAACCGGCAGGATCGCTAACCCATACCGTATCCAAGAGGCAAAGGATGAGATCGGTATATTGACCAGAACTCTTGAGATGGGTTTCATACGCCCAAGCAAGAGCCCCTTTGCATCTGCAGTGGTTCTTGTGAAAAAGAAGGATGGTACCATGCGCATGTGCCTGGACTATCGTGCTTTGAACCAAAGCACCATCAAGAATAGATACCCCATTCCCAGAATAGATGAGCTCATTGATGAGCTACATGGGGCTAAGTTCTTCTCAAAGATTGATCTAAGATCGGGTTACCATCAGATAAGGATGAGGGGATCAGATGTGGAAAAGACAGCTTTCAGATGTCACTATGGCCACTTCGAATTCTTAGTCATGCCATTTGGTTTGACTAATGCACCGGCCACCTTTCAGTCTTGCATGAACCGTGTGTTTCAGAATCAGTTAAGGCGGTTTGTGCTGATATTTTTTGACGACATTCTGATCTACAGCAAGACTTGGGAAGATCACCTCAAGCACTTGGAGGAAGTGCTTAGTATCATGGAGTCTGAGAGTTTGTTCGCAAAGGCTTCCAAATGTGAATTTGGAATGGTGGAGTTATTATACCTTGGCCACATAATCAGTGCTGAGGGAATAAAGGTGGATCCGGAGAAGATCAAAGCCGTGGTTGATTGGCCACCACCTGAAAGTTTGACACAGTTGAAAGGTTTTTTGGGCCTTTGTGGTTTCTATCGGAGGTTTGTTAAGGGGTATTCTCAGAATGCGGCTCCCCTTACTGATCTCACCAAAAAGGGAGCCTTTGTTTGGTCAGAAAAGGCTCAAGTTGTGTTTGAAAAATTTAAGAAGATCATGCGCTCGTGCCCAGTTTTGGCTATCCCTGATTTCTCTAAGCCATTCGAGCTGCAGTGTGATGCATCGGGTGAAGGAGTTGGTGCTGTCCTGATGCAAGACAAACACCCTATTGTGTTTGAAAGCCGGAAATTAAGGGGTGTGGAAAAGTCATATTCAATTTATGACAAAGAGATGCTTGCCATTATGCATGCATTAGCCAAGTTCCGACAGTACTTGGTGGGGAATAAGTTCGTGGTTAAAACAGACCACAATAGCCTCAAGCATTTTATGCACCAGAAGGATTTAAATGAGAGGCAACAGAAATGGGTAAGTAAGCTTCAAGCTTACGACTTTGACATTGAATACGTCAAAGGAAAAAATAATGTAGTGGCCGATGCTCTATCCAGAAGGCCTCATCTTAGCTCATTGTGTGAGCTCACTGCAGACTGGAGAGACATGTTGCTGGCTGATTATGCAAAAAATCAGTTTGCAACCAGCATTCTGGAAGGTACTTTCCATGATGAAAAGTACCAAGTGGTTGAGGGTTTGATTCAGTATAAGGGTAGAATCTTTCTGGTAGCCGATTCTAAGCTCAAGAAGAAGATTCTCTTGAATTTTCATGACATTCCAGTTGCTGGTCACCAAGGGTTTTTCAAGACCTATAGGCAGATCCGAGAAAGGTTCTCTTGGAAAGGTTTGAAGAAGGAGGTCCAACGTTACATTCAGGAATGCCCTGTTTGCCAAGCTAATAAAAATGAGCACACCCTACCAGCCGGTTTGCTGCAACCACTTCCAATTCCCAATCAAAAATGGGAAAGCATTTCAATGGATTTCATCACTGGGTTGCCCAAGGCCCAAGGGAAGGATTGCATTTATGTGGTAGTTGACAGACTCACCAAGTTTGCTCATTTCTTTGCCATTACCAGCACTTTTTCTGCAGCCCAAGTTGCAGATTTTTTTTTTCGAGAAGTGTTTAGACTTCATGGTTTGCCTAAGAATATTGTAAGTGATAGGGACAGTAAGTTCCTAAGTACCTTTTGGCAGGAAATTTTTAGAATGAGTGGTACTGTGCTCACCCCAAGCACGAGTTATCACCCCCAAACTGACGGGCAAACAGAAGTGGTGAACAAGTGGCTAGAAGGCTACTTGAGAAACTATGTGTCAGAACAGCAGAAAGCTTGGGTTAAGTGGCTGCATATAGGCGAGTACTGTTACAATTCTACCTTCCATATGTCAATCAAAATGTCTCCTTTCTTGGCACTTTATGGATATGAAGCACCCAGCTTTGCAGATTTGGTGTTTGGTGACAGCAAAGCACCATTAGCCAAGGATTTGTTGTAGCATAGTCAGGACATAATGAGATCCTTGAAGGATAATTTGCAGATTGCACAAAATCAGCAGAAGCTATATGCTGATCAGAAGCGTATTGAGCGTTCTTTTGAGGTTGGGGATATGGTCTATCTCCGTTTACAACCTTACAGACAGTCAACTCTCAAGAAGAGTGGAGCTAAGAAGCTCAAACCTCGCTTCTATGGGCCGTTTAGGGTCATCAGAAAGGTTGGGGCTGTTGCCTATGAGTTGGAGCTACCTTCAGATAGCAGAGTGCATAACGTCTTCCACGTGTCTCGCCTCAAGAAGGCACTTGGACACAATGTGGTTGCTTCTTCACAGTTGCCACCGTTGGACGAAGAAGGACAGTTGGTTCTGGTTCCCGAGGCGATACTTGACTTCAGAGAACGTTCCTTAAGGAATAGAACTATCAGAGAATGTTTGGTAAAGTGGAAGAACCTGCCTATGGAGGATGCAACTTGGGAAAGTGATGAGATAATGCAGCACCCTAGTTTGCAATTGCTTGAGGACAAGCAATCTTGGGGAGGGCGGACTGTAATGTCCCCTTTCTAAGCTTGACAGTTTCAGTGACCGTTGGCCTTTCGTTGGGAACCCGGAGGCTAGTCGGAAGTTAAAATTAGGGTTTCCTAATTTTGAGGAGGTCATTGTTCGGAGATGTCAGTTTTAATGGCGGATTCCTTCTGGGTTTTCAGAGGGCTTCGCAGTGGTATGATCATTCCGACATTCTGGGTACTTTTTGGAATTTACTATTTTTAGTAAATTCTATTTTTGGCAGTTTGGCAGATGATGTTCAGCTCGGTTGACTTCCTGTTTCAATGGTCAGATGTTTGGATCAGTTTTGGCTTCAGTGCACCTCCGGAGGGATAAGTTAAGTTATTTCATTAAAGGCACATTTAAATATTATATTTTAATGTTGACCTTGGGCTTAGAAGTAATGACTTAAAGATGTTTTAAAAAGGGGCCATTGAGGGTGGCGCCCTCATTAAATGTTTATTTTAATTATTGCCTAAGTCAAGCAAGATGATGTGGGGCGCACTTTTCAAGATGGACTTTTAATTAAAATATCATTTATTAATCTTTGAAGGAGAAAGTACGCCTTCTTGAGGGGATCAGAGAATTTGACCTAAAAGATGTTTTTAGGGTTTCGTGAAGTGAAACGAAACTTATAAAAAGAGGGCTTGTGCATCAGTTTGGATCATCTTGGAAAATACACCGTTATGCTGCCGGATTGAATCTGGATCACTTCGAGGGATGAAGACCTCCTAACCATTGGGCATCACTTCGTGTTTGAGAAACAACATCTAGTGGTGAATTTCAGTCTAGTTGTGAGTGCATCTTAGTTATTCATTGTATTTAGTTTTGCATTTTAGAAATCTGTTATTGGCATTATATTGTTCCAGCTTATTGTACTGTTCTAGACAGCAGATTGCATGTTTTGTTCATAACTCAAAAAAGACAAAGAAACTCATTCTGGGTAATGCCTCATTCTATAAGTTTGTCCTAGGCGCCCATATGTTCTAGATCTTAGATTTTTAGGAAGTGTATTCAATTTTTAAGAGAAGATCGATTCTTTCAGCAGGGCCGTACCATGTACTTGCATGGAAATCTGTGCATTAATTATTAGAGACATTTTGGGTCTGTTTTAAGAGTTTAGTCTAGGCGCCATATTGTTAGGAATATTGTGCTATGCTAATCATGTCACTTGAGCAAGTTTACAGACGGTTATGAGCATTTGATTAGGTTTATGGACTGCTGTTCAATCTTTCAAGGAGCAGATTTGTAACAGGAAACAGAAAACAGCAGCTTGATCTTTGAATCATTTCGATTGTGGTATGCATTCCTAAGATCAAAGTAAACTCTTTGATGCAATATTGTTCATTGCTGTCACATTGAAGCTGGCGCATCGCATCTATTCTTGTAACTGGCCGCAGTAATCGCGCTTTCATTTATTGCTCAAAGCTGATTGTGATTCAGTATTCATTAAAGTTATTGTAATTGTTAGATCTCCGCCCTATGGTCGCTACTATCCCACTCCGGGTTAGAAAGCACATTCTGGGTGTTGAGGGTTTTCAGTTTTCGGCAATTTCCTTCAAGCAGTAGTTTTTGTATTCAGCATTTTCTTTCAAGCAGTAGTTCTGTATTTACTCCGTCATATGGTCGCCCCTCACTCCGCATCGGATTGGGTAGCACATACTTGACGTTGAGTTCCTTTCTGCAAATAGATTAGAAGACCCTCTGACCAATGCTCACCCTCAGTGGTGCCATTCTGGTTAGGGTTGCTTTCTTGCACGTTTCGGTTTATCTATCTAACCTTAACGGGTGCATGTTTGTAATTTGTAATCTGAATCATTGAAAAACAAAAAATTTGGCTCGGTATATTTCACACTCACCTCATGATAAGCAGCATCATGTGTGCTTTCATCCATGCACACCTCAACATCTAAGGTACTGCTGCTTTGTCCCTCAAAGGATGGCTCAACTGGCAAGGTAGAAGTTGCTGGTATGACAGTATCTTCACACACTTCTACTCCCAATGTAACTGCATGCCCATCCAAAGCACGATCCTGGGATTCCATATCAACATATGAATCTTTTAGCTTGTTTTCAAAGGTCTGATCTAGAAAATCAGACTCACCATGACATGAATCCACAACATACAATGCATCATTAGTACCCAATTCCTGAGTACTTTCATGTGACAATTCAATAGGATCATTTTGCACATGTGAAAACACTGCTGTCTCATGCTCATGCAAAGTTTCATCATCACTGTCATGAAAATCAAAAGTAGCCTCTATAGTAGAAACTTCTTGAGTCACCTCTTGCAAGGGTGATGTAGATAAATCATTACCCAAAG
Organism: Sequoia sempervirens; assembly: GCA_007258455.2. NCBI lineage: Eukaryota > Viridiplantae > Streptophyta > Pinopsida > Cupressales > Cupressaceae > Sequoia > Sequoia sempervirens. Next base: position 28,871 of record VDFB02219233.1, read on the forward strand.
CTGTGCTAGTGTCTTTTTGAATCAAATCAGCATGTCTATCAAATTCATCATATAAATTTCTGCATACTTCATAGGAATTTGAAGATACCAAATCATTCTGATGAAGAGTTGTATCATTTTTATGTGTAGATTCTCTATCCATTTCATGTGTAAACAATTCATGAGCTATAGTGTGATATTTCTTCCTTGCAAACTCTGTCTTATGGCAAAGACTCGGGTGCAAATCCATGTAACTCATGAAAGGAAGTTCCTTCTTAATTTTTTGAGGAAGAGTGCTATACTCCTTAAACATGCTAATCACTTCTTCTTCTTTGTTTTGTGGTGTTGGAACTTTGCTGGTAGGAAGTGAAATAGATTCTTTAGGCTGTCCCAACTTTGAAAGCATCTGCTCTAAACGCAGCAACTGTCGACTGAACTTGTATTGTGATTGTTCAAGTTCTTTCAATGCTTGTTTATTGCTGAGCAATGTTGTCATGAAGCCAATTTCCCTGTTCAAACTGACTTGTGCAACTGCTAATTTTCCCACCGGATGAATGTGATGAAAGTAACCTTCTGACTTTTCACTGTGAAGGGCCTTGCTTGATCTTGAGGTAAATTTTCAATTTAGAGATTTTCTCAAGCACTTTCCTTGGATACCCCCAAATTACTGTTTGAATTCTTTTTGCATTAAAATGATTGTAAAATGCAAGAGTTAGTTACAGCCTTAAAGCATTCTGGCACGTTGTCTGACGGCAGCATCACAATCTTCCACCAACTCCCTTGCTAAGAGATGATCCCTTTATATGTATGTAGTGCTTCTAATGGTGTTGCTCCACGATTTCATTGGCTGCTATGGAATACACAGTTTGCAAAGATACCACAATTTCTTTCAAGCAACAAGTATTACCCTGAGCTGTGATTACACTGGATGTGCTTAGCGAATGCCTTCTCTTCAGGAAATATAAAACTCTCCCAGGCGGCAGAAATACATCAATTGCAAATGACTTCCTTCTTTATTTCCTGCGGAAAACTTATCTTCTTCCTGCGGAAAACTTATCTTCTTCCTGACCTGTCACTAACACTTGGCGCGATCATTCTCCAGTTCCCAATTGTAACGACCTGACATCTACATAAATTTTTTTTTTTCTATCTTTTACAACTTTTAACCATAGTAAACGAGTAAACAACATAATAACAAAATTTTCTTTTCTTTTCGAAATAAAGTACAATATATAAATATGATTCCAAAGCTTTTCCCAATTTAAATAACTTTAACTTTTCAATGATTTACAGAGTATGAAAGTATAAGAAATACATACACTGCTTTAACAGCTTTTGCACAAATAGAAGTAAGATGGTCCAGGTTCTTCCTTTTCAAATCTTGGTTCTTCGGTTGTCAGGTTGTGGAGGAGAAACATCACTCGGGTGCTTTTCTACCAACCACGAACTAATAATGCGGTCCCCCGCACATTCATTTTTCAATGAATGGCCCTCCCTTCGTCGAAGAGATTGGTTGAGTGACCGATTCCGTTAACCAACTGAGCATAGTGTCATGTCCTACATTACTAGATTCTTGTATCTTACAATCCCAACCTAGTATATGTGTTTTGGATCACTGTGAACTGACAATGTAATCATTCCCTTAAACTAAGAGGATGTAGGTACATTACATTACTAAGGCCATAGTGTTTTGATTCAGTAAACGACTGAAAAGTCATCTATCACTTACACTACTTAGGGCCGATTTGCCTTTGGGCTACCTTACTCTATGCGTAGGCCATGTCTTTCAATGGGTTCAGTTTACCCCAGACTTCCTACCTCAAACAGTTTACTGGAAATGAATCTTTAAGCAAGTGTTTACTATCCTATCTCCTATTTTCGGAATTCTTTATCCTAGTAGAGAGCTTCCTAATGTTAACCTAATAACACAAGCTAGGATTACACTTTGTATTGGCATCATTTCGTTCCTAGAAATTAATTCATATTCTACGTACTCTCCTTATACGGAGATCATACAAGTTTGAAACTCCAAACAATTGCAAAACCGTTTAATACTACCAATCAATTATCACACACAAAAGACAGTCTTGTAGTACAATGCATATAATCTCCTACTAAAGCATATAATCAAATTGAACCCTTCCTTTTCAAAACCCCAATTTCCTACTAAATCCTTTTTTAACCAAATTGAATCCTTTCTATTCAAAACCCCAATTCCTATTTAATCTTCTTTAACCAAATTGAATATAAAGAAATGCATCAAGCTATCTTCTTTAGCTATATTGCCATTCCCTATCTTTTACCCTTGCATAAAATGAAGTCCCTTAAATCATTATGCAATAATAGATTATTAAACAACAGATAAATGCTAGGAATAATTCATTTATTTCACCTCAATACAAACAGCAATTCTAAAGACAGTAAAAGTAAACAGTTTTAAGCTAAATTCTTTAATCAAGAAAACATGCCTATATAAACTCCTTTCCAATGTTCCTCTATCGCTACCTCTAATATTGCTGATCAGCCACGCTTTCCCACCCGTAAACTCCATGTGAAGAATGCCATTACTTTCACAGTAGTCTATGAAATACAGCTGAGAATACTCAACTCTCCTCTCACTAGAACACTTTGAAACAGAATAATAACACAAACTCACAGCACTAGCTCTCAAATTGCAGTGTATAAACTCTCTAAAAACGCCATAGATAAGAAAGCAAAAGAATGTATTCGAATGAAGAATTGTGAAGTATTTATAGGCCGAATTAAAAATAGTTTCCCCATTTTTGGGCATGTAAATTGACAGATTGTCATGTTTACCAAGTCAAATTGTCACTTGTCATCCTATCAAACCTCACCATGTTTTTCCTGGATACCATCTGACTTCGGAGCCAAAATCGAAGAATATTTCAATCATAATGTGCCTACCTACAAATGCACGCTTTTGGTCAGCCAGCGAGCAACCTATCATTGATTTTATTGTCAGTTTCTAGGTCAAGCTTCTCAAATCGACACAACACAAGTTCATTAATATTTTCTTGGTTTCGTGCTTTGAAAACTTCTTCCTTCATTCCCAGCTACGCAGGAGCTTCCGCCATTTCACGGGAATATCCATATTCATTTTTCATTTGTTTTTCTAAAGTTCGAACTTTTCAAATATTTCCTTAAATGAAGTTCGCTTCTTTTTCAAATGTATTTTGAAATGTTAAATATTTCATACAGCTACCTTTTACATTTAAACTTCCACAAAATATAAAATGCGAATTTCATCCTTCCATTAATAATACTTATTCTTTAAACATTGAAATTGTTTTCCATTATTTAAACTTTAATAATTTCTATTTGCATATTTTATTTATAAATGTATTATTTTAAACATTAATATTTAATACATTTAATTTATAAAATATACAAATATATTATTATTTATACATTCTTTATGTATTGATATATATATTAATAATCACCTTATTAATATATATATATTTAAATCTTCTAGATAATAATACTTGAACATTATTTATATCAAAGATATTAGGCGGAATGTGTACGTGTAAACATGTCCACATATACTCCATGTATATACATATGTATGCGTATATACATGTCGATACATATGTACGAGCATATCCATTTGCTTAACGTATATACGTATTGATATGTCTATACATTTAGATATGTGTACACAGCGTATACATGTGTATACGTACCCATTCGACCTTTATCACATGCTTTCTATTTCGTTCATTCACAGGGAGTCACAGTATAATCAGACTGACATTTAATCAATCACATCATATAAAGCATAAGGAAGTAAATCAAACTCCTAAGCCTATGGATGACTTTTCTAGACTAACTTATCTGACCTGTTTCCCTATGTACCGTTCACAATGTCTGTGCATGCTCAACTGATTAACTTTACTGGTTAAACGACCAATACCCCTCTCCCAAGTGATATTTCCCCTCTGCCTAGAGGACTGGTTCTCATTCCTGCATTCACAATTATAAACTCACGGTAGTCAATTGCTCACAAAATTAGCAATTACATATAAATTTCATAAGATATAAAAACATCACATATAAATCTCATCATGCACGTTTTTCACCATGACTAACATCAAAAGAACAACAAAACAGATTATCAAACCAGAATAACCACATTATTCACATCCAGATCAAAAACAGAATTTGTCATTCGTTTTGAATTCTCATAGTCTTCCCATGTTGCTGAATCTTCCGCGTACTGATCCCACTGAACTTTACATTGAGTGACATCCCTATTGCACAAATGGAGTTTACGCACTTCCAGCACCTTTACGGGCTCGAGAGTTATTACTCCGGGATCCTTTACCTGTAAAGCATTCCAATCAATAACATGACTATCTCCTGAAATGTACTTTTTAAGATAGGACACATGGAAGACATTATGCATTTTGGCAAGAGTTGGTGGTAAGGCAATTCGGTAAGCTACAAGGTTGACTTCTTCAAGGACTTCAAAAGGACCTACATAACGAGGAGACAATTTGGAAGATTTTCCAAACTTGATGGAACTCTTATGAGGTTTGACTCTCAACAGTACCTTGTCACCTATAGCAAAATTACGGGGCACTCTTTTCGCATCTGCATAACTTTTCTGTCGACTATTAGCTTCTGCTAGCCTTTGCTTAATAACCTTTATCTGCTCATCCATTTCTGCCAACATTTCTGGTCCAAGACTTATTCGATCCTCAAGCTTATCCCAACTTATCGGAGTTCGACACTTACAACCATCTAGAGCTTCAAATGGAGCCATTCCTATAGAAGAATGATATGAATTATTATAAGCAAATTCGACCAAAGGCAAGTATTCTTCCCACTTATATTGTTGATCCATGCAATATACCCTAAGTAGGTCTTCCAATACTTGATTTACCCTTTCCGTTTGCCCATCCGTTTCCGGATGATATGCTGAACTTATATTTAACTGTGTTCCAAGTGCAGAGAACAAAGTTTGCCAAAATCTAGAAGTGATTCTTACATCCCTATCAGAAATAATCTTTTCAGGAATTCCATGCAATCTGAATACTTCTTGAACAAACTTTCTTGCAATGATTGGTGCTCCATCAGTCAAATTTCCTGGTATAAAGTGTGCCACTTTTGTCAATCGATCCACTACCACTAATATAGCATTATGTCTGTTCCTAGACATAGGTAGTCCTTGTACAAAATCCATGCTAATTATTTGCCACTTCCATTCTGGTATTTCATGAGGATATAACAGTCCTGCAGGATGATGATGCTCAGCTTTTACCCTTTGACATTCAAGACAACTTGCTACAAAATTAGCTGCGTCTCTTTTCATTCCTTTCCAGAAATATAAAGGTTTAACATCTGCCATCATTTTCGTCACTCCAGGATGACCAGAATAAGGTGCTTCATGCACTTCCTTCCATACCAGATTTCTTAATTCTTTGTCTTCAGGTACGTACACTCTGCCTTTGTACCTCAACAATCCATTGGTTTCAAACTGAAATCCTTCATATCTAGAATCTTGTGGATTTTCTTCTAGTGCTTGTTTTACTTGTAGATAGTACTCATCATCCTTGCTTTTCTAAAGTACTTGTTCCTTAAAATTAGTATGAATTGCTACTATCGAAGAGATATGGCGTCTTCGACTTAGCGCATCAGCTACTCGATTTTCTTTTCCTTTGATGTAATTAATGTTGAAGTCATAATCTGCTATCAATTCCAACCATCTTCTTTGCCTAGCATTTAGGTTTGGCTGAGTAAAAAGATACTTTAGACCATTATGATCAGTTTTAAGCTCAAAGGATCTTCCTAGCAAATAATGTCTCCACATTTGCAAAGCATGAACTATAGCTGCCAGCTCTAAATCATGTGAAGCATAATTTATTTCATATGGTTTAAGCTTTCTAGATTCATAAGCGATCACTTTTCCATCTTGCATTAGTACTCCTCCTAATCCTTCTCCACAAGCATCAGTTATGACTATGAAGTTTCCTTCAGGATCAGGTATCTTAAGAATAGGTGCGGTAGTTAATTTCTCTTTGAGTAGGTCAAAAGCTTTTTGACACTTCTCGTTCCATTCAAATCTTTTTCCTTTCTTTTGTAATGAAGTTATAGGAAAAGCAATCTTAGAGAAATTTGCCACTAATTTTCTATAATATCTTGCCAAACCCATAAAACTTCTTACTTCAGATACATTTTTGGGAATAGGCCATTGTACTATAGCTTTAATCTTGGCCGGATCTACTGATATTCCTTCTGCCGAAATGACATGACCCAAATAATGAACCTTTTTCTGATAGAACAAGCATTTAGATAGTTTTCCATACAGTTTATACTCTCTTAACCTTTGTAAAACCATCTCCAGATGTTTGCTATGTTCTTCTTCATTTCTAGAATAAATTAGAATATCATCTAGAAAAATCAAAACAAACTTATCTAGATAATGTCTAAATACACTATTCATGAGATTCATGAATGTTGCTGGTGCATTTGTCAATCCAAAAGGCAATACAGTAAACTCATAATGTCCATACCGTGTTCTAAAAGCTGTTTTGAAGATATCCTCATCCTTAATTCTCAGCTGATGGTATCCAGACCTTAAATCTATTTTTGAAAACACTGTTGCTCCTTTCATTTGATCAAAAAGATCATCAATGCGGGGTAAAGGATACTTATTCTTAATCGTAGTCTTATTAAGCATACAATAGTCTATACACAGTCTTAAAGTTCCATCTTTCTTTTTGACAAATATTACAGGTGCTCCCCATGGTGAAACACTTGGTCTTATCAATCCTTTTGACAATAACTCATCTAATTGTGCTTTCAACTCCATGAGTTCAGTAGCAGTCATTCTGTATGGTACCTTAGAAATAGGTTCAGTTCCAGGAACTAGATCAATGGAAAAGTCAAATATTCTCTTTGGTGGTAAACCGGGTAGTTCATCAGGAAAAACATCGGAAAATTTCTTTAAAATGGGATATTTTTCCATATCCGTTTTTCCACTTTCCTCAATTTCTCCATCTTCTAGTTCTTGCTGACTTTTAAAATCAAAATTTTCGTTTTCATACTCAAGATCTTCTATTTTTACTGCAAAGAGTTTGCACCCTTTCTTCTTAGCTCTAAGAAGTTGCATTGCTGATATTTGCCTGACTTTTACTTCTCTTGGTACTCCTTGAATCTTGACTAGATTTCCATAATCGTCTAAACATTCAACTGTCTTGGTATTACAATCTACTATGGCTCTGTGTTTCCATAACCAGTTCATTCCTAAAATAACATCATAGGATCCTAGTGGGGCAATATAAAGATTGACTTCGGTTGAGAAACTAGGTAATTCAATTTTAGCCTCAAACAGACATTGGTCCACCATTGCTCGTGTTGTTTGCATATTCAACACTCCATGACTTAGCCATGTGTCCTGCCTTTCTAGTTAATTGATTTGCTATCTTAGGAGAAATAAAGTTTTCAGTAGCACCAGTATCAATCAAAATAGAAATAGGCAAACCAAATAAAGTACCTAGTGTCTCAATTGGCGTTATTTGATATTCAGCCTGACGATCATCAACAGCGGCATGAATCCTCTGTTGAAACATTGCTTGCTGACTTGGTAGCGCATTGCCATGAGATTGAGTTCCTGAAGTCTTATTGGGACATTCATTTGCATAGTGATCTCCCTTGCAAATAAAACACCCCGATCTTGGACCTCTTTTCACAACAGCTTCTCCAGTTTTGCTTGAACTCACAGTGGTTTTGTTAACATTGCTAGTGTTGGTATTGCTTCTCTTGCGATCACCTTTGAAATCTTTTCCACCATAGCGAAATCTCTTTCCCTTTGATTTAGCAACACCTTGTAAAGATTCTTCCTTCTTAGGAGTTGTTTTATTAAAAACTTCAGCCTCCTTCTTGTGTTCTTTTCTTTCTTGCCTTGCAAAGTCTGTCTTCAGTTTCTGTTCTTGCTTAAGAGCTTTTTCATATACCAATTCCATAGTTGTTGGTCCATGCATATCAACTTCTCCACCAATCTTACTATTAAGACCTAAGATGAATTTTCTGATACGAAAACGTTCATCCTTATGGTATATGGGAACATAGCGAAGAAGTCTAGTAAAATTTTCCCAGTACTCATGTACTGTCATGTTTCCCTGCTTCAATTCTTCAAAATCAGTTAACTTTTGGTCATAAAAGAGTTGGGGTAGCCATCTCTTTCAGAATATTTCAACAAACTCATTCCATGTCAATTTCCACGAGCTTATATTCAATTCCATTTTCTTGTTCATCCACCAGTTAGAGGCTTCACCCGCTAACTGATATGCACCCCAAGCTGCCTTAGTAACTTCGTCATAATTTCTTATTTCAAAGTACTTTTCCATTTGTACTAACCAAATTTCAGCTTCGTCCCCTCCAGCACTTCCATCAAATTTTGGAGGATATATTTTCTTCATATCCCTTGTTAACTCTGTGGATACTTGTTTCTTCTTTTTCTCAATTGACAGAGTTGGAGACTTTTCTTTTTCATGGTTATGATTAATGTCTTCTCCATGCGAAGAGCTTTCCTCCTCATTGTTGACAATTGGTATCTCAACTTCTTTTTCCTTTTCAAGATTGGTCAATCTCGCCAGAATCTGATCCAGTTTGGCTTCCATTCCTATTGGTTCTTGTTCGCCTTCTCGGCTAGTTCCAGGATTGCTTCGAGATCTTTCGTAAGTTCTCACCATTATTAAAAGATTTGTCTAACCTGAATATTTAATTCATGTTAATCTTACTACCATTTTACTTTTAAGTAAAATATATACTTACAAAGAAAACACATGCATATAAACAACAAAGTTTACAATAGACATAATTGGTGAAAAATATCGTATTATTCATATAAATAGGAATCAATATTCCATCGATTACATAGGACTTTTCAAAAAGTCAAGAGGGGAGTAAGATTCACCCTCAGACTCGTAACTTAAGGGGGTATATCCTACGGATTGTGAGAATTGTTGTTCTCTTTCGTTTTCCTCATCTCTAATTTGCTCATACCTATCCCAAAATGGGTAGTATCCTTCGGATTTATTGTCCAATACATAATTGCGTATAGCAATATTGTTATGGTGCTCATCAACAATGTTTGCAGACATTTGTTCATGAGACCATTTCTCCATGGGTGGTGTGTTAGGTGTATAGCCTTTAGACTCGTTACTCGAAGAAATTTCAATAATCTCCGCTAGAGGTTGAACCCTTGGATCCCTAAAGATAAGTGCAAGATTTGTACTTTCTTCAGATGGCATATCTCTGGAGAGTGGTAACATATCAGATTCCTCATATAGCATTGCAGGAAGGTAGTTATACATTGCCTCCATCTTCATCTTTCTCTTCTCAAGACTGATTCGAGAAAGTGCATGACTAAAGGTTTCTATATCACTCAACTAGATTGCGTTGTCGTAATTGGTTCCTTGGATGGTTCTAACGATAGCTTCTTTTTCCTTCTTGGCCTTCAGGTAGCGCTCATTTCCTATAACAAACTTTCGTGCTGTCATTCTGATACGCACCATCCTGACACAAGTATTTTCACAACATGAGATTATGTTGGAAAGGTAAAGTAAATGAGCTCATAGGTTCCAGAGTTAAAACCTGGTAGCTCTGATACCACATGTAACGACCCGACATCTACGTAAATTTTTTATTTTCTATCTTTTACAACTTTTAACCATAGTAAACGAGTAAACAACATAATAACAAAATTTTCTTTTCTTTTCGAAATAAAGTACAATATATAAATGTGATTCCAAAGCTTTTTCCAATTTAAATAACTTTAACTTTTCAAATGAATAACAGAGTATAAGAGTATAAGAAATACATACACAGCTTTAAAAGCTTTTGCACAAATAGAAGTAAGATGGTCCAGGTTCTTCACTTGCAAATCTTGGTTCTTCGGTTGTCAGATTGTGGAGGAGAAACATCACTCGGGTGCTTTTCCGCCAACCACGGAATAATAATGCGGTCCCCCGCACATTCATTTTTCAATGAATGGCCCTCCCTTTGTCGAAGAGATTGGTTGAGTGACCGATTCCGTTAACCAACTGAGCATAGTGTCGTGTCCTACATTACTAGATTCTTGTAACTTACAATCCCAACCTAGTATATGTGTTTTGGATCACTGTGAACTGACAATGTAATCATCTTCCTAAACTAAGAGGATGTAGGTACATTACATTACTATGGCCATAGTGTTTTGATTCAGTAAACGACTAACAAGTCATCTATCACTTACACTACTCAGGGCCGATTTGCCTTTGGGCTACCTTACTCTATGCGTAGGCCATGTCCTTCAGTGGGTTTAGTTTACCCCAGACTTCCTACCTCAAACGGTTTACTGGAAATGAGTCTTTAAGCAAGTGTTTACTATCCTATCTCCTGTTTCCGGAAATCTTTATCCTAGGAGAGAAGCTTCCTAATGTTAACCTAATAACACAAGCTAGGAATACACTTTGTATTGACATCATTTCATTCCTAGAAATTAATACATATTCTACGTATTCTCCATATACGAAGATCATACAAGTTTGAAACTCCAAACAATTGCATAACCGTTTAATACTACCAATCAATCATCACACACAAAAGATAGTCTTGTAATACAATGCATACAATTTCCTACTAATGCATATAATCAAATTGAATCCTTTCCTTTCAAAACCCCAATTTCCTACTAAATCCTTCTTAACCACATTGAATCCCTTCTATTCAAAACCACAATTCCTATTTAATCTTCTTTAAGCAAATTGAATATATTGAAATGCATCAAGCTATCTCCTTTAGCTACCTTGTCATTTCCTATCTTTTACCCTTGCATAAAATGAAGTCCCTTAAATCATTATGCAATAATAGATTATCAAATAACAAATGAATGCTAGGGACAATTTATTTATTTTACCTCAATGCAACCAGCAATTCTAAAGACAGTAAAAGAAGACAGTTTTAAGCTATAATCTTTAATTAAGAAAACATGCCTGTATAAGCTCCTTTCCAATGTTCCTCTTATCAGCAGTCTTCTATTGTTGATGACAGCAAATAGTTTCCTCACTCAGAAAATCTCCACAGAAAGAATGCTATTGTTTTCTCACAGTAGTCTATGAAATACAGCTGAGAATACTCAATTCTCCTCTCACTGAAACACTTAAAACAAAATAATAACACAATCTCACAGCACTAGCTCTCAAATTGCAGTGTATAAACTCTCCGAAAACGTCACAGATGAGAAAGCAAAAGAATGTATTCGAACGAAGAATTGTGAACTATTTATAGGCCGAATTAAAAACAGTTTCCCCATTTCTGGGCATGTAAATTGACAGATTACCATGTTCACTAAGTCAAAATGTCACTTGTCATTCTTTCAAACCCTTAGTCATGTTTTTCCAAGATGATTTGACTTCTTTGGAGCCAGAAATCGAAGAATATTTCAACTCTGCAATAAAAACGCCACCTACAGCCACGTTTTGCTGCCAGGCGTATAAACCTATCATGATTTTATTGCTGCGTTCTAGGTCAAGCTTCAAATCGATACAACACAGAAGTTCATTGCTATTTTCCTGGTTTCAGGCTTTGAAAGCTTCTTCTTTCATTTCCAGCTGTGCAGGAGCTTCTGCCATTTCACGGGAAAGTTCATATTCATTTTTCATTTGTTTTTTCTAATGTTCCAACTTTTCAAATATTTCCTTTAATGAAGTTCGCTACTTTTTCAAATGTATTTTGAGAAGTTAAATATTTCATACGGCTACCTTTTAATATTTAAACTTTCACAAAATATAAAATGCGAATTTCATTCTTCCATTAATAATATTTATTCTTTAAACATTGAAATTGTTTTCCATTATTTAAATTTTAATAATTTATATTTGCATATTTTACTTATAAATGTATTATTTCAAACATTAATATTTATTTATATATAAACGTATTTATATATAAATATATATTAATTTTAATATTAATACATTTAATTTATAAAATATACAAATATATTATTATTTATACACAATGTTCCATGGAGTCTCCTGAAGGGGACGCGTCTCCATGTGGGGGACGGGTCTCGGAGACGGGGGGACAAGGGGTCTAAGTTTGGGGACGGCGGGGGGGCAGCGGGGGGGCGGCGCTGATATACATAGGGTACTTGAATAACTAGTTATAAAAAGATGTTTTAGAATAACAATTCAAATTAAACTTTGGCAAATTAGTAAAATTGCAAATACTAACATTTTGAATACTTGAAAACTATTAGTAATCACTAATCAAATAAAATATTAAAATTTGACAAATGAAATTGTCGAATTTGAGATTTCTATTATATGAATATCGAAAATATGACATGTCACATCATAATATCATATCATAATGATAAAAATAAGTAGCATGAGTACATTGATAGTTTGATATCATAATCAAAATAAGTACAAAATGCAAAAATGTAGTTAAGGGAGGCCTCTAATCATCCCCAAACTCCTCATCACTCGAACTACTAGAATCCTCGCGATCAAGCACTGCCAAACTAATACCAACTAGCCCTGCATCTGAAGCCGAAACTGCAGCATCCTCATCAATCTGTGCTGGCTCCTCTGGGTCTACATCCCACCGTGCTGCTGGACTCTCTTTGTACAAAAGTGATTTGCGGTCAATGAGACGCAAAGCACTATGTACAGCCACAAGCTTCTCTGCTCTCCTAGAGGTAAGTTTGTTCCTCTTAAGAGAGTGGATGAAGCTATATGTAGACCAGTTCCTCTCAGCAGCTGAAGAACTAGAAACCTGAGATAACAATCGAATGGCTAGAGTGGTAGTCAAAGATCCTGATCCATGGCAAGTCCACCACAAAATTGGGTCCTCCTGCGCCATAGTTCGCATATCCATCTTGGCTGCATCTGAATAACCTCTAAGAGTGGCAAATTTGGTCCACTCAGTGCGAATCACACTGGCATCTACATCATCATACATCCTCTCAATGCACCTAAAGAACCCTGCCTTCACCTCTACATCCTGTATCGGTGTTACTCTACCAGGCCTAGTCAAGTACCACTTAGGATTAAGTGCATAGGCTGCCATGTGCAAGGGAGTGTTGAGCTTCTCCCATCTCCTGTGAATGATTGGCTGAATGTGCTTGTGGTAGAATGCTAATGTAGGGTCCCTCTCTCGTACAACAGCCCTCATCTGATCAAGCATAGAATCAATGCACTCATACACCTCTCCAAGGCTAGGTGCATCCGCATCCCCATACTTGATAACCTGGAAAACTGGTTTAATGATGGCAACAATATATTTTGCATCAGCCCAAAACACATCGCTCTTCACTGTATCCTTCACCTTCCTCCCATGCTCTGTCCTAGACTCGGCCCACCTACTCCAATCTGCTGTCATGACCATGAGTTGCAGTGCCTCTTGCAACTCAATCATTCTGTCTAAGAGAATGAAATAAGAACCATATCTCGTATCAGTAGGTTTCAGGAACTCCTTCTTAGCGAAGGTCCTGAAAAGTGCATGTGATGTGTGGTGGTTGCAGATAAACATCTGCACATCTCTCGCATCATGAACCACTGCTCTAATCCATTCAATCTTTCCCATGTCCTTGAGTGCATTGTTCATGGCATGCACACAACATGGGGTCCACCAGATATGCCTATAAGTAGCCTCAATAAGTCTCCCTGCAGCTTTGCACACATGCGCAGCATCTGTCACAACTTGGACCACATTTTGTGGCCCAACCTCCTCAATAGCACCTCTGAGAACCTCAAACTGAAAATCAGCATCTTTGCGATGCCCTGAACAATCAACTGCCTTAAGAAAATATGGGCCCTCAGTACATGTAACCATGATGTTAATGAGTGGACGATGGCTAATGTTCGTCCACCCATCCATGACTATGCTACATCCTGTCTCAATCCAACACTCCTTCATCTTCTCCATCAACAAATTGATCTTGGAATAGTTCTTATCCAAGATCGCTGTCCTCAATTTCGTCTCACCTGGTGGCACATATGATGGTCCTCCCTTTGCCACCATCGATATCATATCCTTAAAATAAGGAGATCGGGCAACATGAAACGGGATGCCATTGGCAAAGAAGAACTTGCCAATGGCATCATCTATCTCATCCTTGAGCTGCACATTAAACAAATCTGCAATGGGGTTACTTTGAGTTTGACTTTGCACTTTCCGTTTCCCCCTCCCCTCTCCTGCATAGGCACTAGAAGAAGAACCTGGTGTCCCTCCTACTCTCGTCTGCAAAGTATGGCTAGATCTCTATTGTTGGCTATGCTGAAGCTATGTCCTATGAGCCAAAGTAGTAGGCACAGGTGCAACTGGAGTATCATCATGAACACCCCATAACTTATTTATTTCAATTTTGAATTTCAGGTTTTCCGGTTTTAATAAAAAACGACATATCCCCACACCTTTTCCTTTAATGAAAAGGAGGTGTGCATTAACTCTAGTGATGCTGCCATACCACCCACCACCACAAAAGTTGCACTTCCACCTCCTTGTGCCACCAACTGTTGCCGCTTGCGGTTGCCTGCTTAGATCTTTTGTTGCAAATTGTTTGAGAGGGGAAGTGGGATCAAAAGGACCCCTAGCATACTTTGCCAATATTGCAGAAGGGCAATTTACATTACTTGCTTCACTTGCCATGGAACTAGTTTGGACTTCATGCTCATCCCCATGGTCATCCCCCTCAACCCCAGGTTCATATTCAGGATCAACATCACTATGTGAATGAGCTTCATCCTCACTCATGTTGATGTCATCATTGTCATGAGAGCTCATTGTGACACTGCAATAAACAAATAAATTCTATAAGTGCCTAGTTTCAGCCTAGTTTCTGTTTAACAAATTTGAAAATAAAATTTTAAAATTTCATGATGAATCTTGATGGAAAGATGAAAGAAAAAAAAATGAGCCTTGAAATGAAAATGAAGAATATGAATATGCATTTGCAGCCATGTATATGAAATTATGATTAAATTTTTAATCATAATTTCATAGATATGTGGCTGCAAATGCATATTCATGTTTTGATTTTCATTTCAATGCCCATTAAAAACATCAAACTACATTTTCAAAATGAATCTAAAAACTTGGAAAACAAAACAAAAAAAAATTGAAAAAACTAAGAAAAACAGTCATAAAATCCTACCTTGTGCTTGAAAAATCCTTCAAAATTGGTGTAGAATGCTCCTCCTCTTCTTCTTCTTTCTCCTTCTCACCCCTCTTGCACTTGCAGCACCTCAAACTCACTCTTTCACTCACTCTTCTCACTGGTTTTCCTCTTCTTCACCTAGCTGCTCCAAAACATCAAATGCATATATGAGTAAAAAAGAAAGCAATTTGAGAGTTTTATTTCATTTAGAGGCTTTGAGATGGGTCCCATAGGCCTTTAGGGTTCGGCCCCATGCACAAACTTCAAGAAAAATAAAAGATTTTTAAAAAAAAAGCACTTTAAAATGCGTCCCAGCGCGGGAGACTCCTGGGCGTCTCTGAGACGCTCGAGGGACGCTTGGACGTCTCTGAGACGTCTCGGAGATGCCTAGACGTCTCCCCCGTCTCAGAGACGTCTCTCACGTCCCGGCGGCGGTGGCGGGACGGCCAAGGGACGTCTCCATGGCGTCCCCAAGTCTCTGAAACGTCCCGGACGGGGAGACGACACAAAAAAGGGGGGAGACGCGTCTCCGTGGAACACTGTTTATACATCTTTTATGTATTGATATATATATATTAATATTCACCTTTTTAATATATATATATATACATAAATATATACTTAGATTTTCTAGATAATAATACTTGAACATCATTTATATCAAAGATATTAGGTGGAATGTGTACGTGTAAACATGTTCACATATACTCCATGTATATACATATGTATGCGTATATACATGTCGATACATATGTACGAGCATATCCATTTGCTTAACGTACATACGTATTGATATGTCTATACATTTAGATATGTGTATACAGTGTATACATGTGTATACGTACCCATTCGACCTTTTTCACATTCCTTCTATTTCGTTCATTCACAGGGATTCACAGTACAGTCAAACTGACATTCAATCAATCACATCATATAAAGCATAAGGAAGTAAATCAAACTCCTAAGCCTATAGATGACTTTTCTAGACTAACTTATCTGACCTGTTTCCCTATGTACCGTTCACAATGTGTGTGCATGCTCAACTGATTAACTTTACCGGTTAAACGACCAATACCCCTCTCCCAAGTGATATTCCCCCTCTGCCTAGAGGATTGGTTCTCATTCCTGCATTCACAATTATAAACTCACGGCAGTCAATTGCTCACAAAATTAGCAATACATATAAATCTCACAAGATATAAAAACATCACATATAAATCTCATTATGCACGTTTTTCATCATGATTAACATCAAAAGAACAACATAAGAATGAGACAATCAAAAACTCATATTGATAACAATGTGATTCACATCTTTATTTATTCATAAAATTATCTTTACAAACACATAATCCTTATTCAACTCTAATAGCCTAATAGCTATACAATCGGGATGTAACACCAATAGTCTTCAGAAATAGCTATCGATCTCTCAAAGACTTGTCTTTATCCGCTAAGAAGCACCTCCCGATAATGAGAAGAATATCGCTTGAAACAGATTTGTCTTTGTCGGCTTTAGAGCTTTAATCTTTTGTCTAGTTTTAATTTGTCTTATCTGGTCTTTGTTTTATCTGCAAACTCGGGATTTTTTTGTCTTTTTGCTGAAGCGACTCTCTTTACTTCTTCCACGAGTTTCCACGTCACCCAGAAGGATGTCTTCTCCAAGCGATGACTTTTTTGGCTTCTTGTCTCTTCTAAGCTGCTCCCGACAGGAGAATATCACATATATTTTTTTCTTTGTCTTCAAGCGGCTGAAAAATAAACGGCTATGCTAGATTATAGTCTGAGCCAATATAATTAAACTTCATATTCCTTAAATCTGCGATTATCTGTATTTTGTCTCCATCTACGTCCTTGGAAAATACACGGCTCCAGATACCTTGTCTTTTAGCGGTCTCACTTTTGATGCGATCCAGCTTTAATCAAAAGGTGAGATGCTTATGTGGCAGCGTCCATATATTTCATATAATAGTGGACGGATATTCAATCCTTGAGTAATCGTTTCCATTGTGTCTTCGTCTTTTACTAATTATAAAATCGATAATTTTCTCTAGCCGTGTAAAGTTCTCCTCAATGATTTCGATGCTCAAAATCTCTGACTATTGGATTGTTTAAGACGCCGTTGTTTTTTTTTTCTCTTGCAAATGTGTTTTCTTTTTTTCTTTTTGTCTGTATCGAACCAACCAGCAACATACTTCGATCTCACATATAGATTCGTTCTATTCAATAAATGAATATGTTCTTCAAAATACTGATAACCTCCTTCAATAAAATAGAATTGATAATCGATACAATTCCTCTTGAATAAGACAAAACCCTGAATATTTAATCGTATGAATTATCCATTGACTCTGTAAATATTCTTTAATAAACCCCGGTAAACAAACAGAAAAACCTCTAAAATTTGTCAAATCCTAAGCATCAGAAATTTTCTTTTGAAAACCCACACAGGATGGCAGGATTCAGGCTCTGATACCACTGTAGAAACCCCTGTTCTTACTCCTTTTCTAAAACTGTCTGTTTTGCTTATTTTTGAACGTTTTTGGTTTTTTGTGTTCTTTTGCATAAACCATTGAAGTGCGATTTTGAAAGAAATTGCATATAAAATTTAAATAAAATACCACACGTCTACAAATGATGGAAGCTGATTGATCTATTGATGCCAATAGGTTTATTGATCTACTATGCTGATTACAAGCAAGATCTGATGACATGCAACTGAAAAAGCAACAATATTATTGATGTAAAAACTTGGTATTTGCAGCAGATTGTAAAACCCTTGAAAGATGTGTCCAGATCTCAGGAAATAGGCGCATTAACTGAAGAATCTCTGCTGGATGAATCCCACACTGAAAACCTTGAATATATTTTTAACTGTGAAGCTCTATGATAACTTCTGGATGAAGATATCTCTCTGAAAGCAATAGATCAGCTGGTATTTCACAGCCTCTGAACTGCAACAGTGAAGATGGCTCGTTCTCCCAATGCTTGTAGACAACTGAAACCCTTGGCTTCGTTCTCCGGAAGAAGACTTGATCAAAAATCGATTTCATAACATAATGAGCTCTCTTCACAATGAAAAATACTTATATTCTCAAGAGGGTCGACTTTTTCCTCAAAAGGCATCATTTAAATAAAATTGAATTTTAACTTTTAATATTTCCAAAGGTCTCGAACGCACTTTTAATTATAAATTATAATTAAAAAATGGCCACTCTTCAATGTTGGTCGACCCCTTGAATAAATCACTTAAGTTATAATATTAAATAATATTATAACTTTATAATATAAGCTTCAAATAATTAATATTTAATTTGACAGTTAAATATTAATATCTTCCTCAAAATAAGTCCGATTAACGAACTGTCTGAAGTCGGAGAATAAGTGATGGAATCTGCATACGACCAAACCATATTGCTAAAATAGCGAGGGGTGCTCGATGAGACTTTACTTACTAAAATAGCAAGTCGAGGCAATTGATGTCGAATGACCCGAGCGAAAGCCAAAGCGGTAGATTCTAACAACGAAGCCAAGCCAAGCTCCAACAAGACCCTCTATCCATCCTATCATCCCTCACGAGGGTCACATAATAGACTAATCTTAATAGCGAGGAGATATCATTTGGAAGGGGACATTCTGGAAGTGGGGGTTTTACCCCAGAGCTTCTTGGGGAAATTTTCTTGAGAAAATCTGGAACATGGGTTTTGTGCACAACGGAATTTTGAACAAACCCAAATGATGCGATTTTCAAAAAGATGTGTTTTTGGCCCACATGCAAAGAAATCTTTGAAAAAAAGCACAGAGCTTTAGAATGAAGGCTATGGGGCAATTTTCTCAAAAAAATCTAAGGGTTTTGCTGGTGATGCTGAAATATGTGAACCTATAATGTCCCCATTTTCGTGAGCATCAGAGTTCGATGGGCTAGCCTATTACTTGGACCCTTGTAGGCTAATATGTTTGGATAGAGGGTCTCAGTGGAGATAATGGTGGACATAGTTTGCGGACTTCGAGAACAGGACTCGTAGGATAGCCGGACTTCGAGGGAGTCCATTGGCCAGCCGAGTCGACTCGCCACGGACTCGGGAGTTGAGTCCAGGAGAGTCCTGGGTCAGGACTCGGGAGTCCAACCTTAGGACTCGGAGAGTCCTGAGGTCAGACTCGGGAGTCCCAACCCAGGACTCTCTTGTGTGACTGGGAGTCAAAAGGGGTTAAAAAGAGTCCTGAGGTTGGACTCGGGAGTCCCAACCGAGACTCTGTGTGGTAGGAGTCAAAGAGGGTTAAAAGAGTCGAGGTTGGACTCGAGAGTCACAACCCAGGACTCTCCTGTGTGGCTGGGAGTCAAAAGGGGTTAAAAACCCATGTTTTTTTTAACTTTTTCTTTCATTTTAACACTCAAGTTTGTGAAATACAGGTCTGCAAATTGAATTGGGGTTGAAAGAAGCCAGGATTATATGTAAGCATTTATAATCTTATGATGCTGTTATACATCGAAACTATGAGTATTTGATGACTATGAATGATTAAATTTCAATTATTGAGTGTTCGATGATCATATGACATGTGTAATCTTTGAATTATGAGTGTTTGATATCAAATTAGGCTCTTATGTTCTCTAAATGCATTAATTGGTTCTTGTTTTTTTGTAAAACTACGTTTTTTTTTTTTGCCGAGTCCTAGCCGAGTCTTTTCCCGAGTCCCGAGTCCGAGTCATATTTTTGGGCTGCCGAGTCCGTGGCGAGTCCGAGTTTGCAAACTATGATGGTGGATATTAGCATTTCCACCCCTTCAGTTCAGTGTTGGGCTCAGTGCAGGCCTTTGCAGTTCAGTGTTCGCCAGCTTCTGACGACACGTCAAAACACTGAGAATTGAGGGAGTTATGAATATTTTAGTGGTTAAGTCATTTAATATTATAAAGTTATGATTTGACTTTATAATAATTAAAAGCCACTTAAAATATTTTAAAATAATGACTTAATAGTTATAAAGTGAAAATCAAAATCACTTAAGTCATTTAAAAGGTACGCCAACTTGGTTGAGTGAAATAATAAACTATTGAAATGATTTAAATGCATTTTAAATGTATTTAATTGCAAAAGTGGCGTCACTTTTTGGAATTTGTGCCTTTTTGGGGATATAAGGCAAAAGGGGCAATTCAACCTCATTATTGATGATTATTTGAAATTGCTTCTTTGTTTCTCTATGGTTTCCCTGAGACAAGGGTTTCAGTATTTCCTTCCATTGGAGAACAAAATCTCTTCGGTGATGTGCAATTTTGAAGCTATGGAAGACCAACTGAATCATTGCCTGTGAGAGCTTCATTCAGAAGTTCTACTTGTGTTTCATCGGATTTACAGGAGGGTTTCATTAGTTTCAGCCATTCCTGCTTGGCATGTGCAACATTTCTTTATTCAATTATTTTGGAGAGATTCGGGTATGTTTGTTGCTTGTAATTTCATTGTTGCAGTTGAATAATGATTAATAAATTGATCGTCGTTCAGATCTAGTTTACATTTCAGTTTTAAGTGCATTTTATGCCTAGTGCACTTCTATATGTCTTGTTTAAAATTCATCAAAACCTTCAAAAAAACAAAACAAATCAGTTTAAGCATCAAGGGTTGAAGTTGAACCAGCAGGGTTCATCACAGAACCCAGATGGTCAGATTCTGAATATTTTGTCATTTTCTTTGATATGCGAAGAAATCTAAGATGAGAAATAGAAGAAATAAGACAAAAGATAAAAGGTTTTGTTTGTTCTACTTCTATAGAATTTGCCTATCTCTGACTTGGATTTGATGTAACCTGCATGCAAATTGAAAAAAAAGTCTGGAATCGCCTTCTCCTCAGTAATCTGAATCTGATGCCACGAAAAATACTGAAATCTGACACCTGTAGCACCTCGAATCCTCAAATGCATGAAGAAATTGCCATGTTTTGAGCTCTGAATGGTACGACTTGCTCAAGAATGAAGAAATAAGGATGAATTTTGTCTTTAAATAAATAAAATTCATTTAAAATTCGTCCATCTTCTCAAACTCAAAGCGCACCTCTTTATTTGGCAGTTAACTGAGCCTCAAATTAGGGTGTATGCTTAACTAATCCTTCAAAATGGATGCCTAGAATGTGATTCGCTGTGAACTGAAGCTTAAAACACATTAAAATGATGCTTTAATGGAGCGCCACCTTTAACTTTAGTTGAACTGCCCATGCAAATCAATTAAGACTAGTGCATGTACTCCAGTTAGCTTTGCATGCAAATGCATGCAACATGCAAATCAGTTAACTTAACATGCAAACGCATGCAACTGAAGAAGAACTGAAGTCTAAAAATAGCAACTCAAATTGAACTTCAGTGTTCTCGGCATCTAGCCCAAAAATCGTTCAGTTGAACTGAAGTCTGAACTCCAGTTAGGGCGCACCAATCAACTTCTTTCGAAAAATCAACTTTGACCTCTCTAGGCATTTTCCGGACTTAGCTAATTTTGATGAAAATTTAGATTTTGACCTCCACCGGAGCCTCTATTCGCACACTGATTCCGGCTGACTGACAAGCCTGATTGACTGGCTGATGATTGCAACGGATAACAAAGTTGAAACTGACGAGATCAGCCCTTGGGTCTGAAACCACAAAAATGAGATTTGAAGGCTCAAAAATCCAAGCGCCCCTGGCCTCCAGGCTCGCTTTTGCCCTCAGACAACCATTTTTTCATCATTTTCATCTTACGAAGGTAAACTTGATTCCCTCGTATCTTGCATTCAACAAACTTTCAGAGCTGACGAACTGTTGCAACGCAAAGCTGAACCCATTCCGCAAAACAATTGCAAAGGAACATTTCTCCTAAAAACCTTATCTGAGGGGTGAAAAATCCAAGCGCCCTTGTCCTCCAGGCTCGCTTTTGCTTCCAAACTTAACCATTTTTGAAACTAGCCAGAATATCATTAAACCTCCGACTGCAAGTTGTCAGGTCATCTTCTGATTTGACGGAGACAGTCAACGGAGAGCTAGACATAACACAAACAAACTAAGCATCTGAGATCACCAAACGGAAAGCATTAAAGGCCTCAAAAATCCAAGTGCCTTTCTGAAAAAGTGCTCTGTTGCTTTATTCACAACCTCGAAATCAAGATTCAACCCTGCATTTGTCTGCTCGCCCTGGCTTCTCAGCAATTCAGATTGACGTGTTGAAGGGTGCAATGCGGAGCTGGACTGAGCATGAAACAAACATCAAAGGGGTCATTTGATCTGAAACCTCCGTTTAGGGCCTCAAAAAGATGGGAGCCCCTGGGATAGACTGCTCGTTTTTGCTTGTAGTGTGAGTCATTTTCTCGTTCTCCTCGTTTTCAGTTGTATCCCCCATAACTTGAGCAAAACAGGTCCGTTTGATAGGCTTGATAGCTCATTGCGAAGCTGACGTGATGCCGGACAAATGTTTGCTAGAGGTGACAACCCCTAAAAACAGGATTTGGGCCCCTAAAATCAAGGGAGCCTTTTTCAAAAAGTGCTCTTTGCTCTAGAGTTAGAAAAATTTGATGATTTTCCTTCAAATTTTGGATTTTCTCAAAACTCTCCAGCGTTAGACTGATATCAAACTGACATAAGCTCCATACTTAAAAAGCCCAAAAACCATCTTCTGACATTACTTTAACTAGGTTTAGACTATTTTTAGCAAAATGCCTTCGTGAAGCAAAAAAAATTGTTTGGGTACAACACATTTGTGTATTTAAACTTTAAATTTAATGTTAAACTTTACAATTGTTCTTGTTTTGAAAGTTCAATGTCATGATATTTTCAGTTTTAATGTAGCAAATTTTTAAATTATTAAATTATATTCAAAATAATATGGTGCCTCCAAGTACCCCGTCTCCTATTTTTCAAAAATAGACGTACTAGTATTGGTCTCCTGCAAACTATGATATTTACACTAAAGTTATAAAGTAATGTTTTAATATTACTTTAGTGTTGAATATTATAAAGTGAAAAGGCTATTTCCCATGTTGGACGCCTAGGGGAAAAGGGGACTTAAAGTTACTTTTAAAAAGCGCTTTTTCAAAAAGGCAATGACACAGCAAAAAGCGCTTTTTTAAAAAAGCAACCAAAAAGCTATAAAAGGAGGTGTAGGGCTCTCATTTGCATTATTCAAGTTTGCACACATAACATAATGTTATTGGAGTGAACAGAGAAGTTCTTCCAAGGTTGATTGAGGATGAAAACCCTCATCAAATCACTAGTTTTAGTGGTGAAAGATCCTCCCTAGCTGGTAGAGTGATTTCACACAAGAATCACATAGGTATTCATGGAGTTTTGGATTTCAGGGTTTCAAAGAAAAGTTATTTTAAAAATTGTTTTGATTGCAGGTTTTCTGGGGTTTTGGAATGAGGATTTTTCAAGTGTTTTGATTTAACAAATTTTCTAGGGTTTAGTGAAGACTTGTTGAAGATTTTTGCAAAGATGATAGTGGGGTTTGAGGGTGATTTGGAAACCCTTATTTCTGGGTTGTACTTTGTATGAGAAGACCATACTATTTATGTCATTTGCTAGTCATACCCCTTGTCAAGTGACCTTAGAGTGTTGAGAGATGACTCATACTGTTGTTATAGACCTGCATGTGCCCTTATGAGTAGTTTGGGTGTGTTGGTTGAAGTCTACTGGGCATGTAGCTATTGGTGATGATCCATGCTAGTTGTTAGTGAGTTGGGTTGACGTTGAAGGTGTTTTCTAAGTGTATCCCCTACTGATCTAGATCTGAAGTACTCATTTTTCAGTCTTATCAGACCTGTAACTGTGTTTCCCAGCCTTTTCAGACTTATTGGGTGTGTTAGAAGACCTCTATGACAGTGTTGGGTCTGATTGAATGTTATTTGCAGACCTGAAACATGTCATTTCTCATCATTTGAAGGTAAAAATAAGCGTTGGGTTAAATCTCTGGTGTTGAATGACAGTTTTGGCTTGTTTGAAGGAAGGGGTTAGTGTGTAGAGGGGTCTGAAAATTGTTCATATGTGACTGAAAATTGTATGATAGAGTTATTTCTGAGTGGGAATGATGCTTTGAAGGCTGCCTGGAGTGCTGGGTAAATTTGGTGATGATTAGCATCCTTGGAAGAGATCCTACTGCTGCTGAGCGCTATTACAGATTATTTTCAGACCTATTTCAGACTATTCATTTGCTGATTCTAGGTATTGTAAGTGAGTTTCATGTTGGTATTTATTCTAAATGTTTACTTCATAACTTGACATCACTATGTGACTTTGCTAAAAACAATTGAAACCAGGAGCATTGTGTGTATTGAATCAGAATGTTTAACACCCAAACTTGCAATAACACAACGTATCACTAAAGAAAATTTAAATCAGGACTGGTGACATTAGGGTATCTTTAACTTGCATGTCTTTGCACTTTCATGTTACTATTAATTTGGCAAACAATTTTTTCAAAAAGTTAGGGGATGTTATTACAATTGAATATTTTATTTCTGATATTTCTTTCTTATCTGCATAGAACCAAACCATTCAAAAATTTGTCTTCCTATTTTATTTCACAAATTCCTTTGTTTTCTGCCTGTAATGCTTGCTGTGAGAAATCTGTACATTTCCTCCAACAAACTGACTAGGGTAGAATTGTTGCACCACCGAAATCAATCACCCTCGGGGTTTCATCCTAGGGTTCCAAACCTCAAAAAGCTCTCCAAATTCACAAAATAGAATAATATCCAATGCATAAACCAAATAAGCTTCACTTTTCACTTTTTTATGCAACTCCGTATTAACTTTTCAAATTTTTGCTTTTTGATACATCACAATAAACCTGGGAATAATAAAGTGGCCCTTTTTAAAATCATAGTTAACCACAAAGTCACTTTATGAACTCAATTAAACTAATTAAATAATATTATCCTTAAAATATGCTAGAATAGATAATATCAAATAATTAATTAAAATATTCTCTTAGCTCCGACATTAGCCTACGGGAATAAAATAGGCTAATTAAGTCCCTCCTGTCTAGGCATTAGAAGGGGACATTATAGAGGGTGACAAGGAATTGGGATATAACTCTTGAGTGTGCTAACTTAGACATTATTATCAAACAACTTGCCGAAAATCTCTTTAGCTGAGGCAGATTCTACATATGACATGGCTAGTGGAAGTGGCATTGTGACTCATTTAGAGGTTGAACTCGCTTTTTGGTCTATGATATGTATTAAACTCTAATTATGATTTATATATGATGGAAATCCATAATATGCTCTACAAATTTACTAATATGTGTGTTTTTGAAGAATATTTTGAAAATGTTATGTATTTTAAAATGTTTGATAAAATTGCCGAGTTATTGCCAAGTTTTTCCTTGAGTTTTCGATCAGTCCCGAGTTTTTAAATTTCCTAGGCTTGCTGAGTTATTGCCAAGTCCGAGTTTTGCAACTATGGTACCAATTATCATACTACTTGTGAAGGATGTTTTTATCCTTGTAGCTTTTGCAGAACCCTTTAATTACCATGACCAAGTCTAAATCTGCAATCTACTAGTTGCCATTCATCATTTTTCAGCTGTCGTACCATCTTGTGAGGATTGCCATATCATTTGAGGTTCAGATCTTTTTGAAGGTGTTTTAAGGTATTTTTGGGCTACTATAGTACTTTCATATTACTGTTATAATACCTCTCTATAGTACTTCTGTACCACAAGTGGGGTTGCTGAATTTTGGTTTGAAACAATTCGTATAAAGGTTTAATCAAATATTGTTTCTCAAAGCATTTGTAACTGCTTGATTGCTACGACATCAATAATTTTATTTGGAAATGTAAGGATTCCATTATTTATCACTGTTATACTTGGTTATTTTGGTATTTGAGGGTTTCTAAAATTCATGACAGCATTGTGGAAAGTTGGATCTGTTGTTCATAAGTAGGTCTTTGATTGATAA
>VDFB02219234.1:0-13965 GCA_007258455.2 Sequoia sempervirens
TATATACATTATAAATTGAATACAAAGGATCACTGCCAAGGGATCACTTCCCAAAAGGGGACTCGCTGTCCAAATACAAAGGCTCACTGCCTATAAAGGACTCACTATCCAATAGGGAGGCTCACTGCCTATAGATACAAAAGAGAACAAAAGATCCACCACAACAATTAAAGCACATTCGCAGGATTATAGAAATATTCAATTCACTACCTTTAGCACACTGAAAAACTGCTATCACAACTCACTCACACACTTTTGCTCTTATGATTTGTGGCACACTTTCATCATTTTGCATCACATTGTCATATAATTCTTCACAAGTCGACTTGCTTTTATACCGTTCTCAACCTTAGAAACATTTACCAAGGTCGGCCACAATACACCATTTGATTAATTCAAATAAGGTCGGCAACTCTAAATTCTTGTGGTGGAAAGGAATAGTGGACCAGTAAAAACATAATAATATTCTTGAATCTTCTACACTTGCTAAATTTAAATTTTATTCTTCGAATAAAATGTAAACACTAGGTTAGACAAACCTAATAAAAATGAAAATTATCAACAATGCATATGCTTCCCAACATGAAGATGACATGCGAATGGCTCAAAACACTTTATTATGAACAAGAATGCATCTTAGAATCTTCTAGATACATTCGTAGCAACAACAATAGGCTTCAAACACTAAAATCCCTTCACCAGTCAATCTAGGCTGTGCAAACACATAGAAAAACTAAAACATGTTTTCTGGATCACCAAACTCCAAAACTCTTTACCAGAGCATAGGAAAGACCTTCACAAGACATCCACTAGATCTGCACAATTTGAAACAAAACAGTGGAGAAATGCAAAGCAACAATATTTCTCCTGGTCCATAGAACACTGACTTTGCCAGGAAAACACATATACCGGTGGACACAAATTGCACATACCAACTCACTAGAAGCTAAAACTCAACATATGTTACCATGAAAATACTAACAACACACCTTCAGATCCGCATAGGCATATAATCAACACAGGAGAAATGCGAAGCACATACCATAGCACAATCTGAACACACTCAACATTCTAATTTCTCTTCTTTATTAATTTTCTCAAAAGCACTTGGAAACTCATCAAATCAACTTATCTACAACACCATAAAGACAACTCCACATCTCAACAACATCTCAACCATACATGTACAATCTGTAACATACTCAATAGTGTTGACATGAATGACAACATTAATGACAACACCACCAGACAAGCTCATACTTGTAACAAAGGGCACCCTTGCCCTTGACCACTAAATTTAGGCTCAATTTTTTTATGGAAAGTGCACAAATATTTGTCTTTCTCAGGTATGTTGTTATTTCTTAATTCTCATTTTTGTCTATGCAATAAATTGCATTTTTAGCTCTAGGGTTTATGTTAACTAGGATAATTAAAATACACATCAAATTTATCCTCTTTGCTACTCAGAATTACCAAACCCTACCATATTGGCTCTCCATTGAGGCAATTAGTCAATCATCAAACCCTAGTTGATTTTTGTTCTAATGTAGGGAAAGAAAAAGAGTTGATCTTAGTTAGTCTACTTGTTGGATCTAGGATCCATTTATTTTACTCTACAACATTATATTATGATATGTAAATGAATCCAATAAGTTCCAAATATACACATAAAGAAGAAGTATTATATTACAATAAAAGATTAAAAATATTAATTAAATTTGACCTATGTGTATCCAAATCATATTTAATCTATAATTATAAAAAAAAATTATTTCAATATGCTACATAGATTACTTCTATTTGATTTTAAAAAAAAACAAATTCTTCTTTTGTAATCTTTTATGTATATTTTAGGATTTTCCTCACAACTCTTATCTTGTTTCTACATTTATTGTGAAAGCTTAGCTTGATGATTCAAATTCGATTCAAAATCCATGATCAAATTCAACTTTAGGGGCATAGTCATAAGCTCACAGCTTATACCTCATTGGAGAATCTTTAATTTAATTTATAGTTATGAGAAATTAAAGAAATTTTATTTTCATTCACTTCAGTGGACATTTCTATGTAGAGAATGGATTATGATGTGTTGTTTAGTACGACATACACTGTGACAAATAAAAATCATGTGGCCCTCATATTGTTTATCAAAGAAGTGAAAATTTAGAGGAAGTAACATGGGACTCATTTACAACCAAAATAAAAACATTTAAAGAATCATTTTAACTTTAGAGAAAGATTATCTATTTTTTTTAAAATGTTTTGCACTCATTCATATTGGGGTAATTTAAACTTTTAGACTATCTTCATTATATTATCCTTATAATATTACTACATGCTTATTTACTATCTTAAATATTAATTTTTTGTCAATAAACTTATCTATTTAAAACTTATCAAAGGAAAACAAATCCATACCTAACAACTTTCCACACAGTTTCTTGATGCCATCCCACTTTACACATTGATACAGATAGGGGAGAGGGGTTGATAGTGGAGATATAAGTAGTCCTTAGTGGGCTCCATAGTGGAGCACCTTAAAATCCAATTGCAAAATACTTTTTATCCATAAAGTACACAAATTGACAAATCATGTGATGCCACATCAACGCACCAATAAAACATGACTAAGTGCACCACTATCAGTCTCACTTTTTTGGGGGGGCCTTTTTGGATACCTCAATAAAAATCATGCTGATGTGGCATCAAATTTGATGATGTGGCTCTAAAACGAAATATAGAAGCACTTGAGTTGCCAAATAAATTGTTGTACAAAATTGACAGTGATTTGAAATTTCCACATAAGATTTTTAGAAACGCAAAATTAGGATGCTCCACTATAGATCCCTCTCCCCTAATCAAGACACATCTATAATTTCTATTTCCATGCTAATTCACTTCTGCAAATATTCGTCCAATTTCATGTATCAGATCAGTTCCATATGCACAACTCTAAAAATCCGAGTACGTCGGTTTTAGATTTTAAGGTATTTATTTAAGGTGAACTTAAATCGCCATGGATGTCTAGTATATGTGATCAGATGGATTACTTTCCACCCATTAAGTAAAGTGATGGGCAATCTATGTGTGCTGCTTTCAGGGGGGTGGTGAGAGCCCTTGGGGCTTCATGACCCAATATGGTAGGGTGGAGAGCAGGCCTTCTTTTGTTGTTTTCCATTCCATATGTACATATGTTTGTATATATAAATGTTCACTGATAATATTGTGTTCATAAGATGGTAGGATGGACAATACATCTTCTATAGCACTTTTCTTTAGTTTTAGTGTTGATGCACTTAATCATGTTTGTGTTCATTTCTGTCATTTCAAGCATATGCCTATGTGTATGTAACCATATGCATGTACAATGCAAAACATAGAGCCTATGGATAGTAATTGGAATGAATGAAGGGTCTGATGCAAACCATGGAGTAAACACATTGCACTCTTTTTAAGTGTGCATTGTACTTTCCATTTCCTCTCCGGTAAAACATTTCATATGTATAGGTACATTTGTAAATGCATTTACATGTGCACATACTTGGGTTGTTGTCGATGGGTCACTATTGCAAAAATTATTTGTGAATGTATATGTTTGTAATTTCCATTTTTTTTAAATATTTTACATCTAGCAAATCGCTAGATATGCATCTGATGTATATTGCTGATTGTGATGTCTTAGTAATAACTATACAGTGGAGAGTGAGTATTTCATCAAGCTCTGTTTCATTTTGTATTTCCTCACTATTAATTAATTTCATTGTTTCTTTCTTAGTTGGTGTAGACATGCTCTAATATTTCCAGGTAGAAAAACTCGTAAATTGTTGGAAATTGTTGCCTTTGTTCTACTATATGTATGTGTATATTTATATGTATATATGCATGTCCAATGAAAATTTTGAACTTATTTTTGATGGAGAGCGTCATGAAGGATGGGATGATGCAGAACGATAGGTTGCAATAGCACTATAGTCTTCCTTAAATAGTGCATCATACTTTCCATTCATGACACTCTGCATGGAACACAAATTGCATATGCATATATACATTTGTAGACACATTTCCATATATGTTTATCTTGGTTACTGTCAATAAGTGACTATAGTGAAAAGTTTTTGTCAGCATGCAAATTTTTTTATTTTCTATATTCTCCCTCCCTTGTACCATGGTTTTGCATCTACAAGCAAAAAAATTGCATATGTTCATGTAATGCATAATGTTGACCAATACTCATGTCTTTGTTATTATTCCTTGTAGGCTTTAAAAGTAACCATTGGAATGGAAGGTGGTATATTTGCAATAATGAGCAACATTCATTTCATGTTTGATCACATGGCATAAATTTGTGGAGATACTTGACCTAATACCATTGATGAGACTTCTTTTTCATAAGAGTATTTAAGTATTAAACTATGTATCATATTATACTTCACAAATTGCTAGTATATGCGACATGGTTTAATACTAATAATGTTATCCTAAAAAGAAGTCTTTTCAATGCATGGTGTTTCCATTAATTCCTATCCATACACAAATTTAGTAATGCAATCAATGCATTTCCTTTTGGGTTAGGCATTGGCTCAATGAGATTGACTTCTTGCATTCTTGTTTCTTTATTTGGAGTTTCAAAGCACTTTTAAATACAATTCATATGAATACATACAATTATGTATAAATATTGGTCCTATTGTGGCTTTGGCTACTTTGTTGCATATCCTATTAGGTTTCAACTATTATAGTTATGCCATTTCCCTTTAACTTGGTGTTTGCAACCATTTTATTGTGTTGTTAATATTATTGTTGTAGGAATCACAACCTTCTTTAGGTTTCAATGCCACATCAAGTGTAGATCGTAGAAAGGCAGAAAATCGTGAAAGAAACCAACTTTATTATGCATGCCACAAAGTCCGCATCTGCGTAGATCATCGAGCCAAGCACTTGCAAAAGAGAAGCGCCATAGACCCATCTGGCTTGCCGACCCATGCCCAGCTAGGCACACCACCATTGCAACCAAGGTAGCTAGTAACATTTGATCACTATTGCTCCCCCTCAACTTCCACCCCTTCGCCATTAAACCACACCCATCATTATGAAACTGCTCCCATAGTAACTGACTGCACACTACTATAACCCCTTTTTGGGCATGCATTGCCAACCACATCTTTAGCAACCCCACCCTTAGGAAACATGTTTGGTGACCTTTTTGCATAGCAGACTTGCAATCCTTCCACTAGCGCATTGATGCTTTATCAGACTTTAAAATTTGTTCTACTTACAATGAGAGCTATGCTAGCATGAGATTCCAAACATCCAGTATTGGAGTCATCTGTTTGTGTTATGCTTCTAAAAAGGGTGTCCATAGATATAGCCTGGCAAATAAAATGGATCCAGGGCCACAACTAGTCATCCTTGCAAAGATTACTCAAGTTGAAGAAATTCTTATAGCCAAAGTTTCTCCCATTTTACAAGTAACCCATGCGAGAGGAGGCCAATACAAATATAGTGGCCATACTATAAGCTTCCCAAAAGACATGAATGACATTGCAACTTTGTTTCTACGATGGTTGCATGATCTTGAAGCTGTAATGCACTATTTAACCTCTATTTAACCCTTGAAATTGTAATCTCAAATGACATATGGACTAAGACACCAAGAAAGGTGTCTTGGTCCTCCTGATGAAATTTAGAGATTCCAGACACTAGAATAGACAACATAGAACTCCGACAGGATTCTGGACCAAAAACCCTGAGAGGGACTAAGATGCCAGTAAGAGCGTTTTAGTCTTGAGCAGTAAAGGTTTTTGTTAGAAAAAAAGAAAGAACTGAGTTTACAATAGTATTCCCAGGTTGCCTACCCAGGGACCTGATGTTTGGAAATAAGAAACTATGCAAATGGATGTAAATAAAAGGAACTAATAACAAGAAATTAAATGCAAGATTTGAATGCAATTTCTCAATTTTCAATGCAATAACAATATTTCTAAATGCAATTAGGATGAGTTATAATGCACTTTTTAGTTTTTGAATGAAATTAAATGATGCAAGAAAGTAAAAATGCAACCTATATGCACTTTCCTTAATGCAAATGCAAGAAGCCCTAGATGCAATTTCACTCTAGATGCAATGTCACTAATGCAAGATACAACACAAGAATGAATGCAACTTAGATCTATGACTTTAATGGACTCCAAATCAGAAAATGAATGCTCAACTAGGTTGAGTTCACCCAAATGAACCATGTGATAAAGGGGAAAGGGATGTTACTTTCCTACTCTATCTTGGGGTATGTGCAGGATCATCATGAAAAAAATAGGCCCTTAAGTGGCAAAAAAATTAGAAAAATTAGAGTTAAGCATCTTCACATAAAAATTTGAATAAGTTATCTATATTATTTCAAAAATATGTAAGAATAGAATCTATAGTAAATTGAATGTAGTTTCTAAACTATGTTCTTTTTTTTTTTAAAAAGCGCTATTTGTTGAAAATTTGAAATTTCAATGTGAAATTTCTACTTAAATTTTAGGAAAATATCGTGGGTGTTTGTCTAACAGCCCTAATCAAATTGAAATGATAATATTTTTATAATATTTTTAGATATAAGTAGAGGACTCATGTCTGGATGTGATGCATATTTTTTTGTAATTTTTTTCCAAGCAAATAATTAATTATGAATTTTTATTACAACTTCTAAAAAAAAAAACTCATATGTCTAAGCACCTTAACTTGGTGAAAAATTCATGAAATTCTTTTTTTTTTATCTTATAGTATGTGAAGCATATAATTTTATGCATGTTTTGGATTCAAATAGTGTGATACCATTTGAAAGCTATAGATGTTTTTCAATCAGCCTATCAATCATGACTTTAGTCATAATTCAAATAGAAAATGAATAATAATTATTTATGAAATTCAAAGTAAAGCATAATTTATATTGCTGGAAAGTTGAGAATCTCCATTAAAAACCCTTTTTGTTTCATTAATTTTGGGTAAAAAAAATGTTGTCAGCCACATACCTATCATATCACCACTTTTTGGCCCATCATGATCCTACACATACCCCTTGGTCATTCAATTATGTCCTAAGAGTCCTAATTGGATTGACTAGCAACCTCACAAGGTGAGTCAATTCTCAATGAGGAGGACCTAGGAGGGGGATTTTTCAGCTTTTAGGGTTTCACCACCAAGCAAATGCTTGGAAAAGACAAATGAACATGTTCAACCTACAAAACCTAGTTATGCAAGCTGAATGAGAGATGCAAATGATGAAATTATGCAATAGGGAGTTAGGATGTGTGTACATGGGAAGTATGGAGATGTTGTGAGGTTTTTGGAGATGCAAAGAAGCTGCCCACATATGTCAAGGAGGACAAAGACACCCAAGATGGTGTATTAGTCCCACTACTATTTTTTGGGGTAGATGCTGAGTCTTCGAATGTTAAAATTTTTTTGGAAGGAATCTCTGAAAAATATGCCTAGGAGGACTAAGACGCCTAAGATGGCATATTAGTCTTGTTCTGAATTTATGGAATTTCTAAGTGTGGTCTTGAAACTCGAGATCTGCACTTTCTTCTTTACCAAGTCCTCAGATATTAACGTATAAAAAGACCTGCAAAACAAAGGAATTTGGATTGATTGTTTATGGGGGTTTGCCATGGTCAAACCCCTTGGTAATTAAACCTTGATGAAAAAGCATAACTATGAAAATGGAAATGTGTGTGCCCTAATATTAAGTGTGTTTAAGATTATGCAAGCTCGAATAGGGAGAAACACTACAGTCAAATACATTAGAATAAGATTCCTAAGATGCAAATGTCAATGACCTATAAAGGATATCTCTAATCACCCTAACAAGTCACAAACATGAATTGTACCTTCCTTACACAAAAAAATAGAGAAATGATGGAAGATGGAATCAATCAAGAAACAAGTCCTTAGGCTTGGATAAATGGCTAGGTGCATCTCCAACCTAGAATCTTTCATGATCCACAATAGGCATCCATTACTAATCCTTGGCAATGCTAGATATTAGCTTTAAAATAGACTTGAAAACCTACAAAAACACTAGAAGGCTACTCCAAGACTTGAAACTCTCCTTCAACTTGCTCAACATATGTCTCATGTTCAAAACATATCTCAACTCATGTCAACTTACGTGAAAAATGGGTGTGAATCTTACTTTTATAGGAATTTCTACCTAATAACTTGATTATTGGATCTCAAAGGCTAACAAAAGGTCAAATAAATTCAAATATTTTCATTTCACATTTTCAATTCCTGAAAATAAAGCCCTTAGGACTAAGATGCCCTAGGTGGTGTCTTGGTCCCACTAGGTGGGACTAAGACGCCACCAAAGGCATCTTTGGCCCACAAGGCTTAACTTTCCAATTCAAAAGGTGGGTTACGAAGATTGATGGTTGTTTATGGGTTTTGGTCATGTTTTAAGTTGCAATATGCCTCATGATGCACAAAACGGGATCTTAGGGGCCCATAACAAGTGACCTCAAGGGAAATTGCATTACAGTAGTGCTAAATGATTGATAAGTGTGAAAATGCAAAGGTATGCATTTTCTACTATAAAATTCTGGCCCGATATTTATATCATAAGTGCGAATCACTTTATGGACGGCTTGTTGAGGTGAAAGTAGCAGCCCGCAATATAAACGTCTAAAGAGTTTTCCAATCGGAGGGAATGTAATAAAGCAGAATAGTGCCAAGTTTCTCTATCTCCACCGACCTGTTGGAAGATTTGAAACGCAGTTCCTGCA
Source organism: Sequoia sempervirens (assembly GCA_007258455.2). Taxonomy (NCBI): domain Eukaryota; kingdom Viridiplantae; phylum Streptophyta; class Pinopsida; order Cupressales; family Cupressaceae; genus Sequoia; species Sequoia sempervirens. The sequence continues at coordinate 8,766 of VDFB02219234.1, forward strand.
ATTTGATGTATATGTAGTGCATTTCTTTTAGTGGACAGAAGTATAAATTTCAAATTTCAATCTTACTCCAACTGCTTGAGGTTTCCTACAAATGTTGGAGTCTCCTTACATGAGGTCATTGATGTTGCCGTGAGAGCTTTGGACAGTCTCTGTCGACGCATACTTTGACTAAATGCTAAACTATAACGTGTTCTTTGTTTATCAGCCCTGGGGAATTAAAGATATTTTCATTTTATTCAATTCACTAGCCATTTCTATGTAGATAATAGATTACACTATGTTCAATGGGACATACATTGGGACAAATAAAAACCATGTGAACAATCATTGATGACATTAAATCCAATGTTCATAGGTTTCCCACCATAAGGGTGTTATAAAGATTTGAAAAGGAGTGGAAATCATTAATGGGAATGAGATATACACATGGATTTGGTCATATGTTTATTGTTTATTAAGTTTTTTTTTTTTATATCTTTTGATTTATTTGATTGATTGATACTTAACATTCATCGTATGTAAATATTTACTAGATCAAAAGTTGTAGGGAATGACAAGGTATCAAGTCTTTTAATTTCTCACAATCCATCTTTTACCACAATTAATCAATATTTTTTTATGCCACTTAACATTAATTTTAAAAAGAATCCATTATAGTCCTACTCATTATTTTCATTTCAACATCCTTGAGCTCCATGTGATTATATTATATTCTATAGTACATATATGGCCACACACATACTTTCTATTTGGCCAATGAAAGGTGGCCATGTAATCCTTTCTCACTTTTTGTTTGATTTATCACAACTTTACTATTATTTCTCAAGCTTATTGTTTTTTTGGGCTATGACCATACTCAAAGGGCTTGTTTCCTTTTCAAACATTTCTCACGTATGACAATAGAGTTTTTATTATGTTACTTTAAATTAACTAAGCATCATGCTAATTCAATAGTTCAATTGAATTATACAAAGATCTATGGTGAGGGGTCAAAAGGCTAAATCTAAATATATTCTATAATTTTTTCCACATGAAACATAGCATTAACTTTTTTTTTTTGTGATACTTAGGATAGCCAAATTGAATGGTCACACAAAAATTAATTCTTTAATTAATTTTTCAAATTATTCTTAGCCTTTTATGATATTTATCCATGTGAACTCTTGCACGTACTCGTAACATGACCATTCAAGTTTGAGCATATAAGTCTCTTGCACTAATAAATCTTATTCATTAACTTGTTAACCCATGAATTCATTCATTATGGTGATAGGATCTTATGGTTCACATTCATAAATAAAATATTTATAGCCAAGGGTGAAATAGGGAGAACAAAGTGCAAGTAATTATTTCTATACTTTTTTTTGAGGTTATTCAAAATCTAACACATAGCTAACCATACACACTATTATAGAACTATGGAAGATAAGTATTAGATAGATAATTTGAAGTCATTTTATATTATAGATTTGAAAGTTAATCAATTTTATGCTATAAAAAAATTACTAAATTTTGATAATTGCCTATATCACGTTAATATACAATTCAATTACAATATCAATGCAGTTGAATCAAGATTTTCTAAGATATGATCAAATTAGATGACTAACATTGATTGGTAGAAAACAAATTAACAAGGATAAAGGGGCATGTCTGAGATCATCATGTAAAAAATAGGCCCTTAGTGGCAAAAAATTTAGAAAAATCAGAGTTAGACAACTTGACATAAAAAAATGAATAAGTTATCTATATTATTTCAAAAATATGTAAGAATAGAATCTGTAGCAAATTGAATGTAGTTTCTAAACTACTACATTTATTTAAAAAAAATAAAAAATCTATTTGGTGAAAATTTGGTACAATTCAATGGTACTTAAATTCCGGGGAAAAATAAAGTAGGTGTCATCTAACCACCCTGACCACAATAAAATGATAATAATATTTTTATAAAGTTTTTAGATATAGGTAGAGAACAAGCGTACGATGTGATGCATATTTTTTTGTAATTTTTTCCAAATTAAATGATTAATTATAATTTTTATTACAACTTTTTAAAAATATAAAAACTTCATTATCTAACCACCTTAACTTGAATTCAAAACTTCATTGAGAAATTCAATTTTTATTTTTAATCTATATAGTATGTGAAGCATAGAGATGTGACACATGTTTGAGATTAAAAAATGTGATACCATTTAGAAGCTATATAGATGGTTCTCCAATTAGCCTATCAATCAGGACTTTGAGTTGTAATTCAAATAAGTAATAATAATTATTTATTTAATTCAAAATAGAGTATAATTTATATTGGTGGAAAGCTAAGAACATCCTTTATAAACCCTTTTAGTTTGTCAATTTTGGGTTAAAAAGTTGTCAGCCACATACCTATATATATACCCAATAAATGTTGCCACTTTTGGCCCATCATGATCACGCACATACCACAGAAATAGATTTTAAATTCATAGCTAAGAGCTATTATATGTAGTTGTTTCAACTTGATTGTGGCATTTGTGTTCAAACAAGATTCAGTGATGTAGACTTTAACGTTAAATTTTTCATACCTTATAATTTTGACACTAAAAATTGTCCTTATTTTAGTGTTAATTTTGGAATATATTTAGGGGACCATTTTATCTATCTTTTCTAGTATTCTCTTAGTATTTATATAAGTGTTATGTTTTACATGTATATTTTTAATGTTTTTATATCTAATGTGTCAATTATCCAATGTTTTCCATTAATTTATCGTTGGACTTAAACATGAACATGTATATATCTGCACAGTCATGCTAATATCTCACGGTCATAAAAAGTTTTTTCATGACTAAAACTTGTATATTTTCAACTCCCATTTATTTATATCCATCATTTTCCTAGCCTATCAAGTTTCTAATAGTATTTTCTTGATTTGTTTGCAAAAAAATATTCTATTTAATGATTCAGATTTTGAATGGAGTTTCTTCTTTCCACTTCATATTTTAAGAATTTTTTTTTTTTTTTTTAAATAATTATTCTCTTATAGTTTTCTCTAGAACTATATAACATTCCATGATTTTACCACAACTCTTTGAGCATCATGCATTTTTAGGCCCAGGAAGGTCTCTCCATTTCGAGGGATAATCTTTTTTTTTTGCTTTCCCTTTTCTTTATTATTTTTATATTTAGGTAGGCTATTATAGTGGGGAACCCCACCAAAATTTCCAGAGTCTGACGTCTAAAATCCGGTGGTGCCCGACTATTACACAGTCGTCCAACTTTTCCACCCATTTCCGCACCGTATGCTAATTAAAGCATTAAACACACGTATCTATGACAACGGCCCCAAGATTCACGAAAGGGCGGGGAATGGGAAATAATAATCACTTTAACTTTAAGATGACCAATGGTCAAATTCATTCCATCCTTTCATTTTCATGGTCTTTTATTTCTGAATACAAGCACTTTGGTAGGAAATATCATACTGCAAGTTGCATTTTACGCGCCCTTTACAAGTTGCATCTTACATGGGCTCTGCGAAACTGCAACTTTTAGGAAAAACTGTATGGTGACGTTGCAAATGTAGTTCCACTTTCTGGCATCTATTAATACTACCTGCAATTGGGTACGTATGAACTGGCTCACATTTTCTTGTGAGGGTTTATGTGAGGAAAATGAACACCTTTCACTAGTGTAGCAGGTAGCAACTGTAAGCAACAATTCAGACTTTACCATTCTCCTTGCTTGTGCAAAATGATGGATTTGGACCAGGGGATGGACATCCACCAAAGCACAAAGGATAGAGGGTGTTTGTCAGATGTAGTTACAATTGCCCTAGTAGACATGTATGCAAAAAGTGGAAGCATAGACAAGGCACACGAAGTTTTTGAGAAGATGCCTCAAAAAGATGTGGTCTCATGGAAGGCTACACCCTTGGTGGTAATATGGACTACTGCTTGTCTTAGTTTGGAAGATGCATTTCTAAGGGCTTCACTTGGTTCTTTTTTATAAGTATACTAGCAAGATGAACCCAAGAAAGCTGCATTAGAACTACAAAGAAAGCATAAAATTAATTTAGTTGTGAAACATTCAGGTTATCCACTTTATCAGATGTTTTCTGCCTATTTTTTTCTGCTTTCCCCACCGCTCCTTCAAACTCTGCCTCGTTGGTATTGACCTGTCACTCTTCCAATTTCGTGAGTTGTAGCCTAAAAATAAGGATGTGATGAGGTTTTTAGAGTATATTTATTAAAATTAAAGTTATCGCCTGCTTTCAGAAGATACACGAGATCTCAACCAGCGTGCTTGCAGGTGTGGTGCCTTTAGTAGAACTAAAACATTTTTGTGGTCACTTGTCTTGTTTGTACTCCCAAAGTTGCATGGTAACAACTAAACCATCCATGTGCCTCTGAGTAAGTTTCAATTTGAGATATTACAATTTTTTTCCTATGTGAATTAGAGATACTACAATATATTTTCCTCACTGCAGGGGGCTGAGAAAAGTGGTGGAATTTAATATTTAGTTGGAGTCAGAGCAGTGTGTAAAGGCCTTGCTACCATCACCTAAGGATTCAATGGGAAGTGGACGGTTTGAATTCATGCTAATAAATATTTGTTTTTTAAAGAACCAGTGTACCTACCTCGTTTATTTACTATTTGGGCTCATCCTTATCCTCATCTTGCCATTTAAATCCAATCTTAGTGATGTGAGAGGGGAAAGTGAGGTACAATGTATTTCTTTTTAAATGTAGGTTATATAGTTAATTCTCATGTAGGGAAATAAATTACAATTTAAATATTTGTTTAAGATATTTTTAGTAGATAATTAAATAATAAATTATATTTTATATTTTTTTAATAGTTTAGATTTATTTTGTTTAAGTGTTTTAAAATGTAATAGTTAATTTACAAAATAGTTTGTTTTTATGTGTTAATAATAATATTTATAAATTATATTTTTTACAATTGTATTTTTCAATTTTTAATATAGTTTTATGATATTAATGAAATAAAATGAGTACAAAAATTAAATTTTTAATAAAGAAGTGATTAAGACAATCTCTATTAAGATTATGGAGATGTTGTGTTATTAAAGAACGATTATAGAAGAATCAATGTTATCTCTATTCAATTATTAAAATAGATATCTCAAACTTTATTTTGTAACTTAGTGAACCAACAATTCTTTGTTATTTGAAAAAAAATTATATTATTATATTTT
>VDFB02219235.1:0-14698 GCA_007258455.2 Sequoia sempervirens
TAATACTATTAAATTTCATGGGAAGAACTTAGCCAATAACTTATCATCATACACAAAATCCAAATATGATTCGAACAAGGATCGAACAATGTTTAGCTTTGATTAAGAAATTAGACAATGAGAAAGCACTTAAATCTAAAAACTAAATAAGATTCAAGAAAACCTTTAGACTACTTGGGTATCAAAGAATGATTTACATAATAAAAAGTTGAAAATCTACAAACAGAAATACTAAGTTACAAAAACAAGAATAATCTTTATGGTAATAGAAAGAGAAAATGCTTCCTCTTAAAAACATAACATTAAGTACCAAAACATGATTCAAGTACCAACACATTCAAGTACCAAAACATTAAGTATGATGATTGGGATGAGAGGATCAACTTGGGGAGGATTATTATAACATCATTAGTTGGAACTTTTTAATTTCATCTCTTTGTATTCCGTGTTGTTTTTAATATATTTAATTAGAGTGCAGATGATGTTAATATACATTTAATGATGCATTTTTGATGTTCTATAATTTTTTGATGTTTTCAAGGCTATATAATTGAAGTTCATTTATGTTAACAACTATTAGATTAAATATTTTTATCCCCAATTATTTTCAAATGATTTTATACTTTAATCTTTATATTCTTATTCTTTCTTTCATCGTTTCATTTAAAATTTGAACCATTTAAAGATGTTATGTTATAGATTATAGTTGTCTTCCAATTCTTTTTAAATCAAGTTAATAGTATGAAAATATTATTGATGAGTAGATGAATTAAATTACAAGTTCTATTTTATATTTGTATTCTTTTTATCTAGATATATTATTTACCAAAGTCTTATTGTTTTTTTAGGTGTATTGTATATATATAACATGGAAAATGTAGATCATGTTTCACCTGTGCTAGAATCTTTGTTTGCAAATACTACTAATGAGATAACAAAATTAAGAGATTCATTAGCACAAGGTGTAAACCCAGGGATATATAATTGAACCATGCATGTTAATATTGCATAGTCTAGAAAACTAAGATGAACTTGAGAGGACTAGTGCATATTCCAAGATAGAGTGGCTATTCTTTCATGCGGGAAGAAGTACATAGTGGCCGTTCCCCTTAAACAAATACAAGATAGTGTCACCAAAAGAAATGATAAAAGCCACTTGTTTTCCATTTTATCAAAATGTGTAAGGTTAGGGGATACCAAGTCGCTAAGATATTGTTGATCATGCTAGCGCATTGATCTACCCACGATTTCTAGCGACACATGGTCTATACCCAAACAATGACGAGATTCCATTGTATTTTGTTCAGTAGTTGTATGTTGAGGTCCATTTGGGCCTCAAAGTTAACTACCTAGACATTCCACCATATGTTGGTCAGGGCGTGGTAGGATTGCTGATAGGCCCACCTATCGTCGAGCAGATAGACCACCCCAATGTTTAGGGTATTAGTTGGTGATAGGTCTCCTGCTCTCACCCCAGTTCTAGCCCCCATAGCAGATGAGGTTGTTGTTGCTTCCCAAAAGGAAGCAATTGACACTTTAGGTGACATTGCGGCTGCCACCACTAGGATATCTGATGATCGTGTAGGTTAGTATTTGATATCTAGACATTCCCGATCCACACCATTTTCAGCACAGTGGACCACCATGGACCCTTTTACAATGACCGGCATCCCTACTCCTACATAGCTTGATGCACTTGCAGGAGATATGGCACGCATGACTCTACATTGTTTGGCTGAGGACCTATTGGAGGCATATGCCCACATTGCATCAGACAATGGGATCAGTATAGAGCATGTTAGAGATCATTTGAGACGTAGACATCGTTCAGTTCCAGGATTCCATCACTCTCAGCCGACCACTAGTTTGCATCAGAATCCACCTATAGTTCATACGGTAGCTGCACAGACTATGGTTTTTACTGATATGTTGATTGGTTCTGGTTCATCATCACTGATTCCATCTCACCTTCATAGTCCTCTACATTCATCATTTATGGCACGGCATGGGATAGATCAGATGGATGCAGATATTGATTCGTCGCTTGATCGTTTGGTCCATATGGTGGAAGCCCGAGTATTTGAAGGACTTAGGTCATCGATATCAGATGATGTGCATGTATGTGTGCATGTGCATGTTTCAATTCTTTTCATTATTTTTTTAAATTTCTTTTAACTAGATATTCATTTAAGTTGATATATATGTACGTATATATATATTGTTATAGGTGGACATACCTCATATCACTCCTAGCCTTGGTCGGATCATGTGCATGATGATGTGACTCTGTGGATGAATCTGCTATCGATGGACATGTGAGTTTTCATAAAATATATATTTATGTATGCATAGATAAATACAAGTTGTGAATTGATATTTAAAAATACAAGTTCATTTAAAAATAACTTTCATAAAATTTATTTAATAAAAATTATATGTATTTAACACATCTTGTACACAATTTTATTTGCAAGGCTGTACATCCATCGAGGCCGGGGACCGTTCTCATTAGGATAGCCATTAGATCTAGGAATTAGACATTCTTATTAGGCCATGCATTCTAGATTTATGATCTTTATCACATGTGTATTTGATTATATATGATGATCTTTAAAATGAGTATTTGATATTTGATGATCTCTACACTTATATGATATAGACATACATTTGCTTGTTTTTTTATCTTTAGTATTCGACATTAGATGATCTTTAATTTACATTTTGCTTTTATGATATATGTACATATATTTTCTTATATGATATATACATACATTTGCCGCTTTGCTTATAATATGTGTTATGTTTATATGTATTGAATTCTTTTACATATATGTACATGTGTTTGCTTATGGTTTAAACATGTTTACACATAATATATGTATGCATTTGCTTTAAATATTCAATATACATACATGTTTTCTTTTTTTATGACCTCTTACAACTTACATTTCCTTATATTCAATATACATTTGATCTCTAGTAGAATTTTAGGGAAATCAATACCATTTTATAATTAAGTTCATTCATGTTGATCACAATAATATTTTTTTAAAAATGACTTAAGCAACATGAACCATTGAGTTGAGAACAAGATATAATCTTTTTGACAAGTAACTTGAAATTCAATTCAAATTATATCGAGCTATTATACGTTTCTTACAAGTAACTTGAAATTCAATTCAAATGTTTAATTAAGAAAATTTAATTCAAATTATACAGTCTCTATTATACATTTTTGACAACTAACTTGAAATTCAATTCAAATATAATTAAGAAAATTCAATTCAAATTATACCTGTAATATACATTTTTGACACTTTAACAAAATTCTAAAATTACTAGATATGTTGCACGCATACCTATGAATTAAATAACAACAAATTCTACAATGAAATAACTTGTTTTTTTACTACTTGATTCATTTAAACTAGGATCTAGTTAATCCATGTACACTTGAATAATTTTGATTCACTTGGACCCGTGGAATTTTTGGAAGTTTTTGCACATTTATCAAGGAGGCAAATATTGGAGCTCAACAACTTTTCATTTTTATCAATCAAGACAAAATTTGGAGGATAATTTAACTAAGTTGGTAGAGGACTTGTTTAGAGTCATCTTTAAGTTGAAGAAGAAAATGGGACAACAAAGGAAAAGAAAAAATGCATCTCAACGAAAATTGTCAAAAGAAGAAGAACAAAAGAGGCGTGATCAAAACTTGGAAAATTATCATAGAAAGAAACAAGGTGCATGCTTGTTTCTTCTCTCTCTCACTCTCAAGTGTGTGTTTAGTACTCTTACCTTGAAGGTTTCTAACCATCATTGCACGTAAATGACTATAAATACTTTTAAATATCCTCAAGTCATCTTGGTCATTCAAGTTGCAATGTTTATATGATCCTCGACTCCAATTCCTTAAGCCAATTCTTTTTGTTTCAATATTTATAGTGTTTTGTGTCTTTCATATTTTATTTTCATCACTTCAATGTTCTCAAATTATTTTTATGTTTTATGCTCTAGGGATTCCTCAAGCAGGAGTCAAGCCAAATCTAGATATTGGATCAAACGAATCCGTTGAAGAACACATGGACCTTGAAGTTAGGGAGGAGACCCAAGTTCAGACAATTCTTGTTGGAGAGGGGTCAAGATCACTTCCTTCTATTGGTATGGATGAGCATATAAAAATAACACAAACTTCTCTCACTTATAGCTCATCATGTTTTATCAATTTGTTTTCTTGCATACATAAACTTCACTTATATATTTAACATCATCTCTCACTTTTGTTTGCAAAATATTTTGTGATACATGTGTAGGAAGGGCTCAACAAGCAGGAAGTTTTCATGCTCAAGTCGAGCCAAATGTAGACATTGGATCAAATGAATCCGCTCAAGAATGCATGGTCCTTGAAGATAGGGAGGAGGCACAAGTTGAAACAATGCATGTTGGAGAGGAGTCGGGATCACTTCCTCGTACTCCAAGTATGGATGAGCATATAAAAATAGTTGAGAAGGTGAGTAAACAAATTTCTCATAGAAATTTAGATCATTTACTTGAAATGGATATGGAGAAACTCAAATATTATGCCAACTAGCCTTATAATAAGAGAAAGAGGTCAATGACTAAATCTGTAAATGGAATGATCAATCATCATTTCAATCATCTTGATACATGAAAAAGCGAATTGAACTATCAAGTTTACTTCTTTGTGATGAGCTCAAAGAGTCATTACAATTGTTGGGTGTACATTCGGCATCAAATAAGAAGAAACACATGGGATTACAAAAGGATATTGTTCAAAATGTTAAAAGGGGTTTAGATTCCATTGGGAAAGGATCTTGATCAGTGGATAAGGCCACTACAAGAAGAGTGATGTTGACATCTATTGTACATCAAGATATAGCAAGAAAAAGAAAAATGTCTACACTTTCAACTGAAATTGGTTATTGTAGAACCACATTGATAAAATATGAGAAAAAGAGAGTTTTTGGATGAGAGTTTAGAGGAAATTGGGCAATTATGTGTAGAGCTCCCCATTCTGATAGGATTGAAGATGTTGTTAGGAACTTGGTCTCAAGTTTTTTGGCATGATCACACTCGTCCATCATCAAATACTAGAGATGTTATGAGATACAGGATTGGACCTAGTATTTATGAAAATCATATCAAACATTGGCTAGACATAACACAATTTGAGATGTATATAAACTTTGTAATGCATATCCTCATATAAAGATTGGGCAAACAATGTTTCAAAGGTTAAAGCCATATTATGTGAGAAGATAAACAAGTTTTTTGGAAACTTGTTGTTTATGGAATTATCATAATGAATTTGATCTCTCTACTATGGGGTGTTTCGAAAGATGAGAGAAAGAAAAGATGTGGGTTTCAAAATGCACCTCCTAAGCGAGGGCAAGTTTGTTCATAAAGTCTATATTATGTGATCATGAAAATGGACCTCAAATAAATTGCATAAAAGGAATTTGTGAGACATGTGGAAATTTAGCTAAATTTCATTTCAAAATTGAGGATCTGACCTTCTTTCGAAATGATAAATTGCAAGAGGTAAGTATTATTTTAGAGTTTATTTGTTTCAATTTCTCATAGATCAAGTTATTTGGATTCTCTTTGATGTAATGTTTCATTGATCAAAGAGTGGTTTAGTAGTTATTCACATATTTCTTGACCACAGTACAAGTATGTAAAGTTGCAAACAAATTTTGGGAAAGAATCACAAAGGTTGAACTATGTAGAGGAGATTCATTGGAAAATTTATGGAAGATTTTATTTGTCGACCATACATGCATCATTCATTTTTTTCTAAGTGGCAAGCACAACAATTCCAAACATTGAGAGATACTTTCCCACATGGAACAGTTCTATTAGTAGTTGACTTTGCAGAAAATTACTCCTTTGTACATCAAAAGGAGATTCAATCAGAGTATTACTTTTCAAAGCAGATCACTATTATGGTTCATGTGTGTTATCGACATGCACAATCAGAATTGGATGGTGTTGAGAGTACAGATGAAGAACAAGCCATTAAAAAGGAATATCACTTTTATATTAGTGATGATAAAGAGCATGACACACTTTTTGTCCAACATTGTTTTACAATATTTTTTGAGAATTTGAGAAGTAGGGGTGTAAAATTTGAAAATCATTTATTATGGTCAGATGGATGTGCGGCACAATTCAAATCTTCATGACCATTCTATACACTTTGTAGATATCATAAAATCTACAAAATACCACATGTTTGGAGTTTTTTTGAGAGTGGGCATGGAAAGGGTGAGCATGATGGAGCAGGAGCTTGCATCAAACGAGCTTTAAGAAAGCATCAAATGAGTTATCCAGAAGATCATCTAGACAGTGCACATGATGTTGTTGAATGGTGCAAGAAGCACTTTGCATCAAATGTGGTCGGCACATCTTCAAGAACAAACCGACACATTCATATAGAGTGTTTTGGGAGATATCGGTTATGTCAAATTGCATTAAATCAAAAATTTGAATTTATTTAAATTTAATATATATATATATGTATACATATTTGTTCACATAAGTTTTTGTTGTACATATGTATCTAGGTGTGGATAGAAGATCGATGCATGGATGCAAGAGGGTAGAAAAAACAAGATCTTTTCATTGTGTTAGGAGTTCAGATAGTCGCCATGGATGGATATTAGACACAAGGGATTACTCTTGTTTTTGCACTGAGTGCATTGAGGGAAACTCTGATTATGCATGCAACAATCAAGAACTTGGATATGTTGCTAAATGGGATATAGTGCCACTACTTGTTTTAGAAACATATGATGAAGACGAGGAAGAAAGATTTGAAGACATTCCTTTGATTTCAATTGATTATGACCATATTTCAGGATTGGTTAGAAAAGGTACACGTGTAAGTTTTTAATTTAAGTTTTATTATATATATCTAGTTAGCGATCTTTAGAGACAAATTTATAATTTTTTTAGATTTTTTGTATGAAATTTGGTGTATAGGAGATGTTTTTTTGCAGTCATAGAGGCACGAAAACATTGAAGGTGTTAGCTATTATTTATTGTGTTACTTACGAGGAAAGAGAGGAATAAGCTAACAGGGCTTCAAAACAAGTGATGGAATGTTATTTCCCACGGGTGAGTTTGAATTAAAAATTTTATATATGTACATTGTATTCACATGTGCACATTACATTATAAACATTAAATATATATTGTACAAACCTTGTGCACGAAAATATTGCACACACGTTCATATGTCTTACCTTAGGTTCATGTTTGCCATGCAGGTTTTGTTGTAGTACAAGGGACATATCTAAAGCAAGTCAAATTTGTTCAGCATGGGATTCATTTTGTTGACTATCAACCTGATAACAAGGTATATCAATATAGTCACTTAATAATTGCTGCCAATCTACATCTCCATGCAGTTCCACATGCACGCGGCCGACGAAAATGGAGACTAGATAGTGATGATCACCAAAAAATTCTACATGTTATTGAAGAGTGTGCTGAACCAGAATCTTTGACTTCGATTATATCCATGGTTTTCAAGTTCACTTGTAACCCTATACATGTTCAAATGAGAACTTATAGTAACTTGTACATAGTTGTAAATCATTTTGTGTAAATTACAATTATATGTACATATTTGTTAGATGGAAAATTCTTAAGTTCAAGAGTATTTGATAGCATCATCTCTCACTTTTTTTGGTTGCATGTAAACCCATATTATATGATTTCAATCCTTATTTGAAACATAGTGATTTTTTTTTTAAATCATTTTTCCTAAATTACAATTATATACAACTTATATTTGTTTCATGGAATTCTTAAGTTCAAGAATTATATACACTTATATACAACTTATATAATTTGTTAGATCGAATTGTTCCATGGGAAACTATGTAAATTTTAAAATTAAGTATTATATAATTATAAAATTATTGTACACATTAATAAAACATAAATGAATGTAACATAAGATCTCTCTCCCTCTCTCTCTCAAGTCTCTCCCTCCTACCCCCTCTCCCTCTCTCCCCTCTACCCTTAACCCTTAAACCCTACCCTTTATCTCTCTCCCACTCCCCCCATCTCTCTCAAGTCTCTCCTTCCTACCCCTCTACCCTCTACCCTTAACCCTTAAACCCTACCCTTTATCTCTCTCCCTCCCCCTCTTTCCAAGTCTCTCCTTCCACCCCTCTCCCTCTCTCCCCTCTACCTTAGCCTTAAAACCCCTACCCTTTATCTCTCTCCACTCCCCCCTCTCTCTCCTCAAGTCTCTCCCTCCTCACGCCTCTCCCCTCTCCTCTACCCTTAATCATGTGCTCCCCTCTGGCTTTATCTCTCCCACTTCCCCCCCCTCTCTCTAAAAAGTCTATCCCTCCTACCCACCCTCCCTCTTGAGCTCCTCTACCCTTAACCCTTAAACCCTAGGACCCCCTACCCTTTATCTCTCTCCCACTCACCCCCCTCTCTCTCTAAAGGATTAAATTTGATGGTTGAATTTACCTGTCAACAAATTTTTTAATTAAGGTTATCTATTGAAGGGTGCCCTTAAAACATTATGATATACCTTAGTGTATGTAAAATTATATATAAATCAAACATATATATAATTGTAATTCTATATAAATTTTCACAGTTTATATAAAATATCTCCTTTTACAATCTTCTTAAAATTTTGATTGTATTTTATAGCAAAAATCTTCAAATACGGTCATATGGCCATCAAATTTATGTTCTCATTTAAAAATATATGTATATTAATATTAAAAATAGGGTGTTCGACCGAACATTCTTGGAATGTTCGGTCGAACCCATTTAATAGGGTTTTTTAAATTGCATGTAGTGGTGGTTCAGTCGAACTAGAGTTCAACCAAACCCTAGTTCGACCGAAAAATTCTAAGATGTTCGACCGAACACATATTCGGTCGAACCACTCTTCTTTCACCCTTGCTTCCTAAGGCACTAGGATTGTTGAAAATTTTGCGTTTCAAAGCTCAATTTCAGAATGAAAATGGAGAAGATCTCAAAAACCCAACTAGTATCGGGTTCCCCTCAAAATGAGCTATCTAACGAATATAATTTTAGTATGTTTTGATTATATTATCTATCTATTTTTTAAGTTTTATTAAATATAGGTTTTTCACTTAAAACAAAACTCTCTATTCTGCACAAGTGGAAAAATAGAAGATTATCAAAAAAAAATTTAAAATATGAGGCACCGCATATTGAGGTTCTTGATCCAACAAAAATAAAATAAATTTTGTTGATACATACAAGAATATGCTATAATGGCCGCTAGCTTATGTCTGAATCACATTCGATTGACTTCAAAACTTGATTAAAGAAAAAATATTCAATAAAAAAACTATCTAACCAAGTGGAAGCCACTAGATATCTGGAAGTTAGAAATCTAAATTTGAAAGAGTCTGAATTTTATCCTTCATGGAAAGCGTGTTATGTGGTTATACGGTAAGGCCAATTTTAAAAAATGTTGCTGTTTTTTGAAAAAAACCATTTTTTGTGGGAGATGGAAAAAGAAGTGCAATCTGATTCCAAAAAAATTGAAAAAAATATTTTTAGAATCTACAGACAAAATATGACAATACTCTAGTTTTCATCATCTTCAAATTCCTTACCGTTTAATTGCTATAGGTGCCCGAATGTGGAGATTGTGTTAAAAAAAAATATCAGTGTCTAGTTAGGCCAAAAATTGTAAACCACTATTCTGGGATCACCCGCAACATGTGCACCCTTGGTCTCCTTGTGTTGTACAATGCAACACTCAGGTTTGTGACATGGCTTAACTGCCTCCTATGGATTCATTAACTCTGGTAGTTGTATCGAGCATTAATAGGTTGATCTTTTGGTGCAAAAACAATTTCCTATGCAACAAATCCTTCACAAGAGAACAAATAACACAAGTCTAGAGAAATTTTGATAGCATAACACCCTACAAAATAACATCACCATACATGTCTATCCTAAGCACCTATATATAAGAGAAATAAAATTGGAAACCACAAAGGGTAAATCACATACCATGAGCCAAAACCATGACCTAGTATAACACCCAAATTAAAGGCTCAATTCTAATACCTCCATGCCATGATGAGTCAATAACCTATTTTTAAGAGGCCCTATTATGATGCCATAACCTTAATAATTTTATAGTTCAACTAACTCACCAAATTGGATGATCCATTTTATCTTCATTATCTCCATCCAAAGATGTATTAGAATGTGATAAATACATGTCAAAAGTTGGTCTAATCAATTCCATTATGTATCCTTCCTCTTACATGTCCAAGGTTACATGCCAGAATCATCATAAGATTTCTTACAAATATTATAATATATAATAAGATGCTCTTAAAACTTTATACACATCATAAAAGGAAGTACACATGCAACATAATTATAAAACAAAATTAGATGCCCTTTTTGAAGAGGGATTACAAATAAATAATAACTACTAAATAAATTCATTGTTGGGATTGTAAGGTGTATGATAAACCTATATATCAACATAAACTAATTACATCCCCTACATTGGTAGGTGTAGGATGCACTATAATTCCTCTAATATCATCATTGTCTCTCCTATGGATAGCTCAAAAACACACACATGTCTATCTCCCACCTCTCCATCAATATCAACAATATTTTCGCATGATAAGTTACATGTAGGGAAAGCTCAATATTTACCCTAGTCCCACTTTCTCCAATGATGTCATCTTATCACCAAATTCTCTTAACTCTAGTAAAGACTACAACACAATATTATGTAGCCTTTCCCACACCTTAGATAGAACCTATACATCACAACACATGACACACAAAAATATAATTATCTTTGTATAGTCCAATCAATCACACAAATGACCATATCAATATTCCTCTCCTCTCATTTTCATGAGACAATAACATGTTTTTTTGCATAGAACCTTGGGACACCTACATAAGAACCAAATATAATTGTATGGCATCTCCACATAGTGGAGGCCATGTAAGTTTGTGCCTCATGAGACACCCTTGTTATCCCACAATTGCAACCAAAAGATCAAGGTTGACACCTTGCTCTCATTGTCATAAATGTGTATTCTCCCCTCGACAAAAATAAATTCCTCCATTGTTTGACTTGGATACGAAGTCTTTCAAAACAAACTTAAAATTCATAAAATTATTTGACAACTAATTTTTGCATACATGTGTCATCACTTAGCCAATGATCACCTAGGCTCATACGTACTCCACTCTTGTTCCTAGACATGCTTGTCTTCGAGGCATCTTTCCTTCATCCCCTCACACTCCTTATACCCCTACCTTTTTTTACTCTTTCAATTTATTTTATTCAAAATTCTACCATATTTTCTAATTTTTTACTTCCCTTTTATTTTCCCATCTCGCACCCACTTTATTTAATCCCCCCACCAACCTTACTACATCCTTCATCCCCCTTTAAATTAATTTTTGTTTACATTCACCTTTCCCCACTCTTTCTTTTCTTTCCTTGTGTTTTCTCAAAATTCCTTCTCTTTCATCCATTCAATTCTACTATACCCCTTCTTTGGTCAAATTTCAATCATCTTTTCCTATCTTTCCTCAATTAGTCTAATCCTCCCCTCCTACATTTCAACCATCTCCCTTTATTTCTCTCTTTGAGTGCAAAACCATTGAGGGAACCTTTTGGGGGCCCCACTCAAGTGCTTTTTTATCCTCTCTTGTACTTTCTAGTGCTCATTTGTTTGAGGTTATGCTTTCTTTCCCAACATCAATTTTCTTTCGTTCTCTTATCCACATCTCCCCTTTCCTCCATTTGGTTCTCTTCTCACAATTAATTTGGGGAGGAGGCATACAATTATATAATTGCTTCAATCAATTATCATCTTACTTTGATTAGTTTGTGTAGGCTCCTTTGTAACCATATCAATTTCTTGTGCAATCTCCTTTGCAACCATTTTCTAGTTTTCTTTGTGCAAGCTCCTTCTCAACCACACCAATTCCCTGTGTAGGTTCCTTCACACCCATTTTTAAAATTTATTTGTACTATCTCCTATATACTCAAATCCCACACAAACCTTCTTGCTAAAATGGGGACTACACTAGTTCCAATTCCATGAGTAGTCTATAACTCTTTTAATAGTTTAAAATTAAAGTATCTTTACATGTGTGACATTAGTTGTAAATTATTTTTTTGGTATGTTCTAATTTCTTTTGTAATGGGTGTTTTGAATATTTAGAGATGATGCTTTAGTAGAGATAGGCATTTGATATCTAACATAGTTCCCTAGTATAATGTTATTTCTATTTACTATATCATACTTGATTTTTTGTAGCTCACATGTACACTAAAGTGAGGGGAAAATGTAAGACAAAAATGCATATAGTGCAATTGTCCCCTCATTTTATACCTAGTTTAACACTCTCCTTTTACAAATGTGATTCATGACTACTCTAATAATTTTACGTGATATTCCTATCCTCTAGGTCATGCCCCCTTTATTCATTTTTAGGTCCACTTCACTTTCATGCTAACATGTGTCTTGATTCTACTATCAACATCACATGGGCACTAAAACCTATGTTCTTGTCCTCCTAGATAGGAGTGCACACAATAGTGTCCTCCATGTCCCCTCCCCATCCTCTCTCTCTCTCTCTCCAAGTGTTAATTTCCTTCTAATGGCTAAAAATTATTAGAAAATACCTTACATGTCTATAAAATGAGATTTTAAGGGTTCTAACCTAGGAAGGAGCACTTACACTCCTCTCTCCATAGACTCTAGTGAGCTACTATGAACATTAAGACCAATAGGAACTCTATTAGAGATTTTCTCTTTGTTGCATGCACCACTTGAAGCTTCTACATCAAAACTATTAAATTCTAATCTTAGCATCTAACTAATGTAAATGCAAAAAACATCCCATAGACACCAATTTTTTCCATAAAAGAAAAATGTAGGTTTCAATGTCACATCTACTTAGAACATGACCCACTTAGTACTACACACCAATAGACCAAGACCAACGTGTTAAGTGGAAAATCCTTGCCCCTCATGACACTACTAATTGTTGCTTGATGTAGAATCTTTCAAAATCTATCTTTGATAGTTTAAAACTCCCTCTAATTAACTATCAATCTTCAACCTCTTCAATTCAAATTAGACAATGTGCTATCTCTAATCCTTTCTCATTTCTATTACTAATTGTCACTGATGACGTAGTATAGGTTAACTACACTTGATCCATAAGGATTCGAAACTTATTTAAGCCACTAAGCATCAATCCCAATAAAATCATTTAATGTAAATATAGATGAAGAAGCCATTAAAACTAATTGTAGACATCCAAATTTGAACACTTAATTTATCCAAATTTATCACTTTTCGTCTAAACATCCTCTTATCATAGTTAATTAAATAATATTACTATTATTTAATTAATATCTTTAATTCTGCTAAATCCCTAAGGTATTTAATTAATAATTAAATACCTTACCTCCTTTAATCCTCTTTCATCAAATAAATTCAAATAAATATTACATTTTATTTCAATTCCTCACATGTCATTTTCATCTAATCCTAATCCATTTCCTAATTTTTCATTAGATGTGCACATGCCTAATCCTGATTAGATGTGTCACATCCCTCCAATCCTTGCAAGTTGGCTTCTAATCCTATTTATTCTAATTATTGATTAATTGCTTCCAATCATTCTCCAAGGAATTTTTAATTCTTTTTAATTCTTCTCTAGATTCCCCTCCTTTATATGTGAATTTTTAATTCACATTCCATCCTTCCAAGGCTTCTAGAACCTTGGACTTGTCACAATCTCCACATGTGACCCACCTTGGACTTGTCACAATCTCCACATGTGACCAAGTCCCACCCTTTTGGAGCCCACCTTTTATCCTCTAGATCATTCTATGAGTGTGAATTTTTAATTCACATTTATATCCCCAACCACCTTTCCTTTTCCCATGTAGATTTTTGAGGAATTCCAAAATTCCTCAAATGTCCCTTTCACTCCCACTTGGGGACAAGGAATCCCTTTTTAAGGAAATCTCCTCACTCCCCAAGGTGCATGTCCTTTTCCCACCTCATGTACCTTCTTGACAACTCATCTCCATCTCACATCCCCTTGTCCACTTCACCCTCCACATGTCAAGATGTGAGGGCTTGTGGGTTCTCAACCCACCATAGCCCTTCATCTTGGCCTTGTTGGAGCAATCTTGACCCTTGAATTCTCTAGAGAATTCAAATTCTCCTATAAATACCCCCTCCTCAAGGGCATTTCCACAACACTTTAGATTGAAGCAACTACATGCTGCCCATTTGCCTACACAACACTTTTGATTTTCATAACCTTATGCTGCCATTTTGCCTTCACAACACTTTGCACTCTCACAACTACATGCTGTCCAAGTCTTTTTAGCTCATTCAACCATCTTTTGTCCATCATTTTGTATATTGAAGTTTGCATCATAAACATTCAAACAATCATCTAAGGAGCACACAACCAATCCAAGCAAGGGCCAATCAAAGAAGTTTCAACAACAAGGGAGGTAAAAGTGTTTGTGTTTCATTTTATTTGCATTCCTTTTCGTTGTAACTCTCTTTTGGCTAATCTTGAGGTGTCCTTGGCATTTTGTCTTTCATGTTTCTTAGCTAGTTAGATTTGCACATTTAGA